>OX122886.1:43437995-43650960 GCA_944738645.1 Eristalinus sepulchralis | reverse complement strand
GCTGAGATGGCAACTATCTAACTATGTCCTGTTGGTGCCCCGTCTGACATTCTTAGAGGAGTCTTCTTTAGGGCTAAGGATTCTTTGGCTCATTTTGTATTACAGCTTTCTTCCACGTAACTTTTTGAGTATCTTTTACACTCCTGGTCGTTCCAAACACGGCTCCCTGAGCCTTGTGTCTGTGTTTTTGAAGGGTACCTGGCTTGTAAAGTGATATTCATTGTGAGGATTCATTTTTAATAGCCGTTTTTGGCAGATTATGTGTGGCTCCTCCCAAACTGCTTTGGAATTATTGCTCAGTATCGTTTGGCAAGTCATCATAAAAAGACTCATACCACAAGGGCGTCTCCAAATTGTTCAACTGCATTCTGCGAGAAATGGTTTCCGTGCGAGTCGAAGAACCTACGGTGCGCTTAATTGACCAACTGATGCCACTTTCGACAGTGCCATTCGCAAACTTGAGTCCCAGTTTACATAAGTGGATGCAACTCGACCAGTTGGACCACATCCACCACACAATGCAGACACTATAGCAGCCGTGAACACGAAGACTATAAGGTATCGGTTTGTCGTTGTCCTCAGCAGCTTCTCTTGGCGTATTTTACATGAGGGTCTCGGCCTATATATAAGCCTACTCACTCCCTTCTTAATTTCCAAGTCTCGGTACCTGTCCTGTTTACTGTCAGCATCTTTAGAACTTAGTGAGATTCCCAGACGGACTTAGAGTTGTATGTCTATTCATTTTGAGCCTTGATATTTTTGACTAATAGAATCAGAAACTTCGCTTATGGCAAAGAGTTCAACTTTTGTTTCCATGCAGAGTGGAATGTGTTGGCTATACTTTGGTCCTATCACTCCAGCCGCGGCTTCTCTGTTATCTCTAGACAGAAATGAGTGCAGAAAACTTGTCGGCGTACAAACTGGACATTTTTCCTTCGCAGAGCACCTAAGTCTGATTGGGCTTAGTCAAGACACCCCTTGCGACGCCTGTGGAGAAGGTGAAGACACTTCAGACCACTTTCTCTGTCAATGTCCCGCCTTTCCTTAAATCAGGAGGCGGCTGTTTGGCACTGATGTGGTGGAAGCTGAAAACTTAAGCTCTTTATCACAGAGGCGCCTGCTGGTCTTTCTTCGGAAAATCAGAAAACTACAGTAAATGAAGGTTACTGCTTGGTAGTACAATGGACCAGTTTTTGAGTCTGGTCCAGTCTGAGTCTGAGCGCTCCAGTGTGCTCACTCCAGCCCAAATTTTGTTGTCGGATTTCGATCCATCGGTATACCAGTTTTGGGATTCATCTCTTATCCCGATGTTGTTGCTGCTCCATTCCACTCTGCTGGCTATGCATGTTTTTGTATGAATGTATCAGAGCCATGAACGGTAGGAGTACTGAGCCTTTCATTCTTGATGGTCCCAAGCACGCTGCTTCCAGTTGTCAAGACCAAGCTCTACAACATCTGCAATCACTTGGTCTCTAACCGGAGTTTCAGTCTTCCCCTCCTTCTTGAACCCGCCGGCTGATATTCGAAGACCCACTTAGCTGGAGCGTTGTTGTCCATGCACTCGATGTAGCCAAGCCACTGTGGTCGACGCACATAGAGTTTGCAATCGAGTAATCTCCTCCATTCGCCTTCTTCGCAGACAGGACCATACATTCGTCGCAGAATGTTGATGTTTTGACAAACCGAAATAAAACCAAGAATTCGGTGAATCTCATCTGATTCTGCACCAAATCTCCACTAAGGTGGCGCCGAGTTTCCATTGATTCAAAGCCGAATCTCCACTAAGGTGGCGTTTGTAGAGTTCACATTTACCCCGAGGTTGACACACTCCTTAACTGCCTTAAAGTGTAGAGGCGTTGTTCGACAGAACGTTTCTTTGTCGACACCATTTATTTCGTTTTATACTCGTTCACTAGATCGTCGCCTGCTCTTTAATAACCGAGAATGCTTCTACAACGGATTCCTGGGAACAGGCGATAATATAGATTTTATCAGCATAACCCAGCAATTGCACTGATTTGTGGAAGAAAGTGCCTTCCGTGTTCACACATGCCCTCAGCACTATCCTCTACAGCACAATATTGAAGAATGCACGCGACAGCGCATCTCCTTACCGGTGCAGGTTTGGAATGGTTCAAATGTTCGCGAACACGCGGTGCATCGTCTTTGAGTTAGCGTTGTGCAACACAACCGGATCAATTTTCCTGGGATCTCGAGTTCGACCATCGCCTCAAAAAGTTCTTTGCGATGAATGCTGTCGTATGCGGCTTTAAAAAAGATAAAAAGTGTGTGTCGATTTTTAACTCGCTAGTCTTTTGCAGGATTTGAAAATTTGGTCTATAGTTGATATACCGGGCCAAAGGCCGTGCCGCTTAGTGCAGTGCAAAAACGGCTTTAGACGTTCACACAGCATTATGGACAGGATCTTGTACTCGACATTCAACAGGGAGACACCTCGATTGTCTTGCATGATGTCGCCATGTCGCCAGCCTTGAAGAGCTCTGATGATAAGTCATCAGACCATGCGGCTTTGTTGTTCCTCAGGTTTTGAATAGCTGAGCCAACTTGCGGGCTGGGCGGGAGAACTATTTCCTGGATTGGAGTTGGGGTTTCATCGTCTTCTTCTACTCTTTCCTGGTTATGCCCGCTAAGCAACTGTTGGAAATGCTGCTTAAGCCCATTCACAATTCCCTTTGGGGCAGTAACTAGGTTACTCTCACAATTTCGAAGAGCCTGAGTCCCTTTTGGGAGCATTCTACCACGCTCTTGGCTTTTTTTAAGTTTATCCCTAGACTCTTTGACGTCCTTGAGTTGGGAGGCCGCGAGAGACCTTTTTTCAGACCTTGAAGTTTTTTCTTCTTCTAGCCCTATATTCCTCCAGCGCTGACCTAGTTTTCCGTTGCAGCGTTTTTTTGTATGCATCGTCCGTTGCCTGCTTTTTGTTGCTCACACGCGCCATCATACCACATGTTGCGTGTCCGGGATGGTAGCCAATAATGGCTTCGGCTTCCTCTTGGATGGCTGAGCGGCAGTGCACAGTCGCCTTTTGTTGAGTGAGTGTTTTCGAGAAGTTGAATTCAATGGTCATTGCGGCTATATTTCGAATCCTGTTCTCCCTCACTGTATCTCACTGATTCCCATCCTTGCAATCACACGTCGACACTCGTGGGACGCGAAAGAAAACAGCACACATTCCAGCCCACCTCTCCCTTCCGCATCTGTGTTCGATTTCAAAGTGTCTACAGCTGAACTTGAACTCAAAATCAATGTTAACAGCATTCGGTGTTGCACAACATCGATGAGTATACGACTTAAACTGCCGTCTCCTGGCAATTTGTATGTCAACTCGTCGCGTTGTTATTTCTCCCCTCTCCCACAGTGCCGAGGCGCTATTGACACTTACAGCACACACCACCCCTCAGCATCTGCGTTACTGCCAGCGCCTCCATCCCTCCATCACCTTCCACCCAATCAGATGAAGAAGGACATTGGCAAGCAGATTTTTGGATTTAATTTCGAAAGTCTTCGTCAGTGGAGCACGTTTGCGGAGGCAGCTTGAAAAATCAATTTTCCGTCGTCGAAATTTAGGTCGCTTCAAGTTGTGTTCCATAGATAAAAACTGTGAATTACGGGCATTGTATCTAGATCAAAAGATATGTTCAATTTGCATATTGAGTGTGTAATGGTTTGACGTTGTGTCGCTTTCCGTTTTCGTTTTCTCTTCGTTCCTGTGCGTTACTTTCGTTTTCCAAGGCCTTTCGCACTTACTGTCATAAGCCGAGAGCTTATCTGTAGGGTGGAGCATTCATTAGAGACTCTTCAACACTGCGGGAGGGATGGTGGTGTTAAATTATAACAAGATTTTAACAAGTACGTATTATTTAGGAGTATGCAACGCGGTGACAAGGACAAGTGGGTGGTGGTTTGATTTTGCATTAAAAATGTATGAACATGTTCTATTTTTTTATGGCATCAAATTTGGGTACACAAACGGGGTGGAGGGAACAGGGATTGTGCTTGAAGGCACGTATAATGTGAGGACAATGACATTTTTTGATCGAGATACAGGCACGTCTGTCTGTTTTGTTAAATTTCTTTTTGATGAAAACAAACACGTCCTTTCTGCCTTTGCTCTAAATTGAAAAAAAAAAGACTGAAAAACTCTATGAAAATCTTATGGGTATGGGAAAATTTGAAAGACAGCGCTTGTAATTAAAAAGACATGTATTTTCGTTGGATAGGGAGAGCAACGCGAAGAAAAAATAACATAGAAAAAACATAGAAAAAACATAGAATGTATAAAATTGTGTCGATATCATTAAAAAATTTACATTTATCTGTGTTCTTACATCTCATTACAGAATTAAACGTCAAAAACTGCAAAAAAATCTATTCATTACACACATATTTCAACTTTCTCAAGCACGTAAGCTTCATTCATTCCAGCGGTCAGTTGCACCAAGTACTTGAATACAATTAAGAACAGTCACACCCACCACCGTCTGCATCATCATCAATTAAACTCGATTTTCATCGGATTCAACTTGTCCGAGCTGTAAACGGTTTCAAGGCTTCCACCAGACTCTCCTCATTGATATGGTCGGAGCCTTGCTGCTACGTGCTAAGCATTATTCAGCCGTCATCGCCCTCCCCCGGCCACACCGCAAACGCACCAGCACCAAACACCATTGGGCTGCGATGTAATTTTCATGAAAGTTTATTAAATGCCCTCCAAATAAATAATGAGCAACGAGACGAGGAGTGCCAAGAAAAAAAAACAGAGAACACGAACCAAATTCGAAAGTATCGAATAACCCTCGTTTAATTTTGCTCCCCCCCATCTAGCGGTTTTGGTTTGCGAACTTTTTATTGAATAGATTTGGTGTGCGTTCGTTCGTACGTTGCCGCGTTTTTCTCATAATCAACATTAATGTTACCGATTACACGGTTGCGCTGAATCGAATTTTGATTAAAGAATCCCCGAATGCGGCTGCGAGAGCTTGGCGTTGCGGGACGACGATGGTGATGGAGGGATTTTAAGTTAATTAAATTCTGGTCGCCGACGGCGGTGGCGGCTCGGCGGCGCCTGGAGTGTGTTGTCGATGAGCAAGAGCAGATGTTCCAATGAAATTGATTTTCTAATTTTCGAGTTAATCTAAGGTTTCGCAGTGCAAAGAGGGGATGACGTCCGAATGGGATGCCGGCCGTATCGGTGGTGGGCACGAATTGATTTGTAAGCTACGCCTAGACCAGTGAATTAATTGACAGATAAATGTGTGCTCAATGCGGAAATTAGGTTTCAATTAAGTAAATTGGATAAATGTTGACCTGGTGGTGGGTGATGCTGCGTTTCAGTGAGAACAGTTTTGTAGGCTTACAGTGCTCTCGCGTTGGGCTTTCCATTGAATCGGCAATTGGTACCCCTACCGGTACGGAGATGGAATTAACCTACCGGATAGTAGCTATTTCCTACTCACATTATTACCATGCCCTTTGGTTTATTGCCATTGATAAATGACTACGATACAACGAGCAGTATGTTAGAAAGGGATTTTCGATTTTTTTTTCGCTTCCTTCGTTCTGTGCCCTTTTGAAATAAATCGAGTGAAATTGCAAAATATCAAGACTGGAATGTTAATTATTGATCGCACAAGACAAAATGTGTGCATTAAAAAAACATAGAAAAAAACATAGAAAAAAACATAGAATGTATTCAAACCTATTCACATGAGCTATAATCCCCGAGAAAGAGTAAAAAAAGGTTAAGTTAAAATCAGTTTTATACGAAATCAGTGCATAGCCTGTACATCTTCAGCGCACCATGATTGAATTTATGCAAAGCTGCCGCAATCCATCCCTGCAGGGAAGCGCAGACTTTCACTTCCATACGGAGCAATCCGTGGGGATGGTTGCACTTCAATCGAATCAAATCCCACACAATCACTGAAATTTGCGATTCCACAACAAATTTGCTGAACAATTGTGTACAACTCTCCTGTTTACAAAATCAAATGCTTGTAGCTCGAATCTAAGATATCCGCAAACAGGTTTTCCAACATTCCTTCTGCAAATCGGACAGAGATGCCTTCCTCCCGACTCCCTCCATTCCACCCTTATCCACGCACCACCACAATCATCGTGCATCGTTGGCATTCATAAATTTTCGGTGGCATACAACGCCACTGCCCACATCAGCGGGATACTCTAGTGTGGATAAGCTAAATTGAAAAATTTGCTTCACATTACCTTCTTGCTGATTTTACGGGGTACATTTGTATCCCCGAATGCGGTCCTCCCGCTCGGCCTGGTGCATTCGTTCGTGGAAACGAGAGAATCCAGCGCGCACACGGCTGAAGAATGTTTTTCTTTGTTAATTGCTTCCGAATTTACGGATGTGATTTACAGGTCCCCTTGCCGGCCGTTCGTTTACCGGATACGCTGACGTACATATTTGTTGGCAAATGTTTGTGCGTATGTGTGTAGGGAGGGGGTGTGGGGGGGGGGAGGCTGATGTCTTCTTAAAGCATTCAGTGCCTCTTAAATATTCACGCAAACATCACAAAAGCGAATGAATATTTCATCGTGTGCTTCACGGGCACATGAATAAGCTCTACACACGCCGTACGTAAATGCGGGCCAGTGGGCGCGCGTGCGAACGCATCCGTGGCTGCGTGTGTAGCCCATAAAGGAATGGTGTGCTGTTGGGCAAGAGATCCTGTGAAGGCCAGATTTCGCTTAACCCCACATTTTATCCATTTTAAGTCGAATGCCTGTGAAGGGCGACTTGGTGGTTCATTCATTTCCTCCCGTGCTCTCGCAACGAAACCTGAAATGAAGAATGAAAAGCAATGTGACGCTCGCCGCAAGGCAGTTCCTGAATACTTGGGACGATACCTATTTCCCTCGAAGTTCTTGCTGTTTATTTTTTATTCGCCAGTGTTTGGGGGTGTCCCTCGTTGGTATTGTCTTAGGCCGTTGAAACGCCTGGCAGTAGGCATTTATATGACATAAATAAAACACCTTACTGCTGCTTTTGTTCCGCTTCGTTGGGTGAGGGGTATTTAAGGAATTTTGGTGGGGAGTGGAAGACTGATCAAGAATGCTCACAAGGGGAAGGACTTTGTTCATGCCACCAAAAGAGGAGGAAATTGTTTTCTTTACCCCACTTGATGTCATAGACGTGCGTTGTGTGAGGTTTTCGTGTTTTTTTTTTTCACTGAAATAATGGGGGCGCCTGTTACTCCCACAACGTTGCGCACTCAATTGAATGAGTTTTCCTTTTTTAATTTGGATGTTTGTAACGTTTCCTTGTCGGTATGTGTGGGTGGGTGCCATGATTCGTGAAGGCTTCCATCTGTTTAGCTCTTCTAAGAGCTGCAAGTCTTCTAAGAATCATTTGGCCATTGGCATCGAGTTCGTACAGTTTCCAGGAATAGGCTCAATTAAGTCGACTGGGTGGGGGTCATCATCGCTATGAATTTCTGATTCAAGCACAATTCGTGCACCATGCCGTATATGCAGCAGTTCCCTGTCCATCCCACTCCGTTGATCAATCAGACTTCATGCGTGTTTCCAGTGTTTACCTCCAATATTGTGGAAATTATTGCATATCCGGTCAATTCAATTACGTTAATGAATGCAATTGGTTGAATGTCCAGAGTATTTGTTTATTCATTTTTGCTGCTACAGATCTACGCCTTGTGGCGAAAACTTGTTGAAAAAAACGAAATGATGCCGTGCAACAGGGACAACTTTCAGAATTCGGTGTTATCTCACTTTTATATCGGAAAATAAAACCAAATTATGTATTTTGCACACATATCTGAGTTTCGGTGCAAATGCAAATGTTCTAAACGATTAAGAAGGATGGTTCATCGTGAGGTTTGATTTTCAGTAGGCTTTTATGGCAGATCACGCGTGACTACTGTTAAACAGCTTTGTTATTTTAATTCAGTGTCGCTTGGCAAATCACCACGAAATGACTAACACGTTTATGTACCTACTATGTATGTATGATGTCCAAAGATCAGAAAGGTGGGAATTTGTTTCTTTGCCCACAAGTAGCTAAAGTGTAGCAAATAATAATTGAGTGACATTACATCCAACAAGAGACCAGTTCCTAGCATCTCCGGCAACTACTCGTGTTGTGCGTGCTACTATTCTCTGACGAATAAAAGGGAACTACAGTTTCTTGCCGACTCCGAGGGGCGAGATTTGAGAAGCTTTTCATAGACAATTGGTACTTTTTGAGTGTTGTCAGCAACTCGAAAGAGGTGGTTCCGTGAAAAATGCTAGGTGTCCCGTCCGGGAATCAAGCCTAGACCTTCTACGTATGGATCAACGCACTTATCCACTACGCCACGGCGACCACGGACACGGATGTTCATGGCGCTAACAATGTTAGCTTGGTCCTCCGACAGGATTCTACCTATAGAGCCTATGTTTGGCTCCTTTACATTAGTACTCGTATCCATCCAGCAGCGCTTTGCTTCGTAGAAAGAAGTGAAAGAGCTCGAAAAGGATTTTGCAGCATGGTCCATAGCAGGCAAAACGTTTTAAGACCAAAGAAAAGGCAAAGCCTTGAATAACTTACTCATAACTTTAACAGTGTCTAGAGAATCTTTTTGACCTAGAGTGGTTACATCAAGGAGGCTGTGAGCTTTCTTCACTATTGTACATTCCGCAAACAGAACAGCGGGGGCCGTTTATGAGTTTGAATTGGCCACACCGACAGCTCATTTTGATACAAGTTCCTGTAAGTTAAGGCTTATTTTTGCTTCTCTACAATTTCGAAGTGACATTGTCAAATTTCTAAGCCATAACATTGATCCAAAGAACACAAAGGAACTCCTTTAAATTTTGAGAGGAATTTACTCAGAGGCAGTAGGTGGTTGGCCATGTAGTCCAACAGTGTTTAAGCATAGCTGATAGCCTTCTTTGCACTCATTTATGTTATGAAAGATTTTCCGTAGATTTGAAGAACCTATCTCCAATGCGGGCAGATATCCGACGACATTACCCGAAGAGTTTTCGAATCCGAATTATTAAGGCAACGCAACAGAGGACGTCATCTCTTAAAATACTGCACAGAAGTGGAGCAGCACCTCAATTAACTTGGTATCTGAAACTGGAGAGAACTGACGAGGGAACTAGTACGTTGTGGAAAGAAATGTTGGTTTGGGCCTAAATCCCTTCCAGACTACAGCGGCAACCCATGAGGAATGTCAGTATAGTTGTGCATCATGATTTCAAGCACTAAATGCAATACTTTACTTATGCAGGATTGGACATAGAGTATTTGCTGTTGGCATGCTTATGGTCACAGTGCCAGATTATCATAACTTGGTCAAGCAAATCTTAGTCAAAAATGCAGAATTTCCCTTTACGCTGGTTCTGGAAACGGAAAATTCTACGAGGGGAAGCGATATCAAATCATTCGCCATTGACAGGAAGATCTAGTTATCAGTAGAGTCTAGGCCCGGACTATACAGTCGATGCAAAAGTTCATCCATTTTGGCTTGATCTTGTGTTAAGTGATAAATTTCCGATTCGATTTTGTTGTGATTCAGTAGCAATTCACAGACAGAAATTCGAACCGTGAGATTTTTTTGTGTGTCACTCGTGTGACACCCATAAATCGGTTTTTTTGTACTCGTCCTTGTTCGGTAATATTTGGCTTCAACGATTTTCTTCCGAAGCTTGATTCGTTTTCAATCACTCTACAGAAAGCGTCTAGCAAAAAATTATGTTCCTTTTATCGAATAAGCACCTCAGATATTTTAAGCTTCAAAGTCGAAGAAAGTATATCCTCCTCCTCCTGTTTTTGCAAAGAAATAATAAACCAAAAATACAAACATTAGTCTCAATGGAAAATTTCGGTCCGAATAGTCCTCACATCCGAGTTTTTCTAAATACTTTCATATTTATGAAGTAGTTGCTGCATAGTTCTCTTAACATATTCCAATATCAATTTAGTAATTTCTAGTTGATTGAGTTCATCTCTCAAGTAATAAAGTCCCAACCATACACCTATTTCGCATCCAATCTGATTTTTGTGTTTGTCTCGTTAGTAAATCTTTGGATCTTTTGTCTACTCCCAAATTTTGTAAGTAAGGATTTCAGGATTCTGACTGCTTCACTCTTTCATCTTTCACTTAAGCACTCGATCTGGTCCACATCAGTAATGCTTTCGTTGTAATGCACAGAAGACGCCCAAACAGACCCCAAAAGAAGGGCCATTCCTCAAGGTTTCCGGTGAGTGATACAATGCTTAAGGGCTTGAGTTTAATTACCCCCTGTACTGGAGCGAGTTTTGTCATCAAATCTGCTTGCACCTATGTTTCTTTCAGTTCTTCTTCTTCATCTTGTGGCGTTACAGTCCGGGGTGGACCTGGGCCTCGACAAACATGCCTCTCCAACCAGCACGATCTTTCGCCAGCTGCCGCCAGATGCCTGGCTTTCTTTTTCTTGGATGGACTTCTTTGGCAGTCATTGTCAGGAACATATGGTTGATCGTTGTCAAACTCAAATATGATTTTGTTCTTTTAGCTGATAACTTTCATTCAGATGTCAAAAATTAAGGCTTTGATCCACTTTGCTTTGACATAGCTTCAATTTATTTACTGTTCTCAAAAAGTGATTCTTAGTTTTATTCTTGAATTTGTAGTTGTCCCTTTGCCCAGTAACCGCTCCATCGTTGGCTTGGCCCTGCTGGTTAGGCTACAAAAGTGGTGGGTTCTGGTTCCGAAGACTGCACTTATCAACACTTTCTGGCTCTTTCAAAAAAGTGCTTGACAGCTTCGTATCTTAATTCGAATTGATAACAATCCTTCACGAAATATACATTCCTGGGATTTGTTTCCATCCGTTCTTCCGGATACCTGGCATTAATTTAAGAA
Source organism: Eristalinus sepulchralis (assembly GCA_944738645.1). NCBI lineage: Eukaryota > Metazoa > Arthropoda > Insecta > Diptera > Syrphidae > Eristalinus > Eristalinus sepulchralis. The sequence goes on along the minus strand of OX122886.1, from coordinate 43,640,062 downwards.
TCGGTTCGAATCTCTTCTAATTTTTGACGTAAAAAAACATTTTTGAAAAAATAAACGAAACCATATATATGCGAGCGTAATTTATATATAGTAGTATTTGTTTAAATGAATTTGTTATGAACTGAGTTTCAACTGAGTTCCACGTAGCCCACAATTAGCTTCCGAGCTTTAATATCCGAGTTTCAATCCAAAACAGGCTTACTTTTAAAATATATATCCCAGCGTCCATTAAATAATATTATTTTATTTTAAAAACAATCCATTGTGGTAAACCAGCGCCTCTGCAAAATATGAGGCATAGGCTGGCACAAATCGAATGGCCAATCAATTACAGTCCGCACCAGTGATGGCGCTCAAAACTCCGCAATTGCGTCTAATCGTAACCCCATGTCCTCCTCAACACAGCTCACCGGCCGGAGATACGATAACTCCGTTCAAAAGAATCGCCCATAATTACTAAAATAATTTACAGCGGACCCTAGCCGACGGGTATTGCGAGCTTCGGCACAGCCCACATCGTGGAACCACCTGTAAATGAGCAATCCATTAAATTCAATTTCCCCGGCGGACGTCCTTTATCAGTAATTAATTAACTGCAGTGAAGGATCACAGGCGGGGCACGGGCACTCCCCGTTTTCATCCTTTCACAGAGCCACCGCCTGAATGTGGATTTGAAATTTATGCGCTTCGGATACGGCTCCGTCCGGCCGCTGTGCGCTTTAGTGGCGACCGGCAATTGCTACACACCGAGAAATAAGTCAAGTCTTAGTGAGGAGGCTCTCATTTCAATAGAAGTGCACACTCATACACGCCGAGTGTGTGCTGTACGGTTTTTTTTTTTCTGCTGGTCAAGATTAGCAATCCGGCAACAGACGCACGAATACACTTCAAGTAGGGGGAGGGCGCGTTAGTCATTAAGTCAATTGCTAATTACCGAGGCCATTAAGAGGACACCGGTCCGACGGCCGCCTCCAACTCAGCCGCCACTGTGCTGTGTTATGCTCTTTTAAAGGGGTTACCAATTGATGCCGATGTGCCAAGACTGAGTGGTGAGGTCTCCAGTCTGCGACCGAGCAAAGGCATTAATTTGAATTAATCAGAGCGATGTGGCAGCGTGAATTCATTTCGTAACTACTCTTAGCTTTGGTTATGGTGGGCGGAAGGGGGTTGGGGTGCGAAGAGGGGGTTCATGTTTAGATTTCCTGATACACGTGACCAGAAGTCTAGACTAAATTCCTCCAGTTGGCGGTAATTGCAATTAAAGCTGTGAACGTTTTTTATGATTTCGTTTTCAATCAACGCTTGCATTCGTCAGACTTGGTACGTCAGACTGTCGGTCACATTTTGTCCTGTTTATAGGGGCATTTTTCTGAATTTTTTGAATTAGTTGAATTTCACTTAGGAAGTTATGGTTCGTTATGAAAATAAAATTAAAAATTGGGTGACATAGAAGGTGTCTCCCGCATTGAATAGGGCTCTACTCAAATAATATATCAACGGATAGATCTTTTCACACAAACTTTGGCCTTTCTAAAAAGCTGGTATTTGAACTACTGCTACCCCAGTATTGAGTTTCAATTTTGAAGAAAACGTAGTAATGTAAAAGGATCACAAAATTTGTGATCCGTTTCGTTCGATGTTAGTTTCTACTAAAAAATTCCTTCGCCCAACTGGCCCAAATAATTTTAGCACTGTGAATTTGTAAATCATCCATATTCGTATTTCGAAAATCTGAAGGAACAGTTGGATCTTGGATCTTCATGATGCCATGAGAAGTTAAGGCTTTGCCAGATTTTTGCCTACAGCAGCGGTAAAGCGTACGTGCTTTTAGTCAACACAGCAAATGATAACGCTGCAGATTCAAACCGAAATATCTCAAATCCCATAAACCTACATGATCTTTCGACGTGCACATTCTCTCACTGTGAAAATCTTTTCATAACATCCGACTTAGCATATGGGTCACTCGAGACATTAGCATACCAAGGAAATTCGAGGGCACCAGTGGGAGCCACATAGGCAAGCATTCGGTACAATGGACAACGTTAAGATTTTCAAATGGTCCGTGTTGTGTAGGACTAACCTATTAACTCTTTAATTTATATCAAACCTTCAAACAAACACACGGTTTCCCACCATACAACCAAAGAGTACAAATCAAGCAGACTAACTCCTCATTCCAACTGTATTAAAGCTTGGACAACCTCTAAACGATATTCAGACTCACATACTGTTGGAATGACGTGAACTGATTCTGCTTAATGCATTAGGGCTTTGAGATTGCTTTGTGTAGTAGGGTATGGTGGGAGCTTGTACTCGTATGTATGAATGATGGCCATAGGAAAACAACGGTCCCAGGTAGTAATTCAACTTCTCAGTGGCAGGTACACTCTATCACGTTCAGCGACGTTAGTGTTCGAAACCATCAATATGCGAAAAAGTTTTGGAACGTGTCAATTTACTATAACGGTCGACATAGGTAATTTACTAAGCAGAATGCTCTTATTCATCATTACTTACATTACTTAGTATATGTTATCGATGCAGGAAAGGGATAGGTTAAGAGAGACGGAATTAAGAGTGCTTCTACGAAAGGCATTGAAAAACATGTATGACCGATCAAACAATAATAATTGAGTGGCACTACAGCCCACAAAGGACCAAGGCCTAGCTTCTACAACAACTATTCGTGTTGTGCATGCTACTGTTCTTCACGAGTAGAAGGGACCTACAGTTTTTTGCCTACTCGGAACGGCGAGATTTGAGAAGCTTTCCATAGGCAATTAATAGGCTTTGAGTGTTGTCAGCAACTCGAACGAGGTGGTGCCGTGAAAAAATGCTAGGTGTCCCGTCCGGGAATCGAACCCAGACTTTCTGCGCCGCGGTCGATGCACTTACCACTACGCCACGGTGACCACCGATCAAACACCCAGGATAAGAAAGGATAAAAGGTAAATAGGGCTGAAGATAATTTGACGAAGTTTGGGGGCCCTGTGACGTAGTGGACCGACTCACGCACCCAAAGTTTAACTTGAACATGTTTCCATTTTTTTGGTGACGTAAATTTCGGTCACCTCTGATATGATTTTTGAACACCCTCGATTTTCCCACCGCCTCTGACTTTTCATGTCACTTCTGTTAAAGTTCTTTTTTTTTTTTTTGTTTTTTCTGAAGTATGTCTTCAAATTCGGGATTGAACTGGGGTTCATCCAATCATTGTTTTCAGCTGGCATGGTCATTATCCGGCTATCTGCGACTTCACCCACCAAGTTGATTGAGATTCTTCTCCACTTCTGTGCGCCATCTGAGCTATGGGCATCCTCTATTTTGTTGTCAAACTAGTTCGCAATTGAAGAATTTTTCGTTGTTGTCTAGGCAATCTAATTGGCATTCCATCTTAGGCGTTGAAACCGTAGACGATTGGCAAGGATCATGTTGGTCTTCAGTCCGTACAGTGCGGAGTTATATGTTCTTCCACAAGGTCACCAAAGCTAACAAGCTGGAAATTCACCAATCCACATTTACTGTAATTTGTTGGTCCTTCGAAGGGATACTTTCTTGTCTCCTGTGACACAAAGCCTACATTAGTATCATCAATTCGGCGTTAAAAGAGCTGTCACCTAGTCTGAACTAGGCCTGAAAAATGACAGAGAAAGTATTCTCATCATGGATATCCCTTGAAGTTTCACGACTAATGTTTTAAGAGAGGGACTAGTGGTCTTATTGTACAGAAGCCCCTTGATCCAAGTATGTAGTCTACAATTTTGTCGAGTAAAGAAACAAGAATGCTGCGGATTTCTTTTAGTCGTTAGTGTGCCTGCATCCTGTAGAGTCGTGGATCATCTATCATTGTGCTCTGGAGAACCTCAGCCGTCGATAAATGCCTTCACAACGGACGCGAGCAGCCCCAGCTTGAATTTTGTCTCCTCTAATCCTTATATCTTAATCCTATCGGCGATCTCATTTTCCTTTATCTCATGACACACAAATCAAATTGCCTTTTAAACTTATAGAAAACTTGCATTCCTAAGCTATTGTATTGCTTGAAAGTGTATGAATGTTTGAGCAAGGCTTAGGACACACTCTTCTCCTTCCACCTGATCTTAGCAAGCCATTAGGATCAAATAAATTCCCGCTGTAAAAGTTGAAAATTATCTAAAGAGGCGAGTAGGCTGATATTGTTGTCCTTCATGAAAGTGCCGGCCATACACTTGTCTTGGAGCTATCCACAAAGACCCGACTACATTACTTCTATGTCTCAGAATCGGGCCAAAGCCAGTCCTGAATGAAGGAAACGACGACTTTTATGTGCACAGTAACCGAATTATTGGTGTCGACGGGATCGACGAAAAAGTGGGCTGAAGGTCAAAAAAGCTCCATTGCAAGTGCTCCAGTGTACTTCATGTTAATAGACCTTGAGAGAGAAGCCAACGATATTGATATGAAGAAACTTCTGAAGATTTTAAAGAATAAAAATATTAATGCTGACAGCAGCTTCAAGGTAGGCGAAGTCATTGTCCACCTCGAGGGTTTGCTAACATTTCTTAAAGACAACATTAAGCACACTTTTGGCCTTATCCTTGCGTCTCAACATATTCAGCAAGGGCTCCACTGATAGCTTCCTATCTTCCAGCAGTCATGACAAGACCAAGCACCTCCGAGTACAATCATTGAAAATCACCTAAAAAATTCTCTCTTTATCAAGCAGATTGAAGGAAGTTAAAGCCAAGATCTCCATAGATCGGACTGTGTTGCCAACAGTTGAACAGCCCGCTGACAGCACCACCTGCCGTTCAAAAGCTTCAATTTCCACTCGTTATGTCAGCCAAATTCACGTTTTTTATCTCACACCGTTGTTGCTCCTCTTAAATTTTGTCCTCTCACCGTTCTCTGCTATGCACACTCATCAGATCTGGCGAGTGAGGTCATCGCCATCGTTCAGCATGATTCGACACTATTTCCATCTAATGTGAAAAGTTTTCTGCTCCCAATCTGCTTCCAGTTCGATTTGGGGCAAATTCCTTCCGCTTCCCGGGCGGTGGAGGCGAACCACAGAAAATATGTCCCATTATGTGGCAATTATGCAAAAGTAACGACAGCAATTGGAACAGTCAACAAACGATTAATGATAAACGTCCTCCTCGAGCGGCCATTACAATCCCTCATCATTTCTCTAGTCACCACACCACCACCACCGCCGCCGGAGAGGAGGTGCTGGAGCGCAGCATGCCGACACGACGCCCTGCATCATCCCAAATTGTGCAAACAACGAATCATCCAAGAGAAACGAGAAACCATTAGTTACTCATCTTCCTGTGCCCGGGTGCGAGTGTGCTCCGCTCCACGACCACCGACGACGACGCTCATTCACAGGCGCTTATCTCGCTCGGTGTGCAGAAATAATAATTTCCTCGGCAATTCACCAAACTAATGGCGAAATAAATTTGAAATGACATCTCTTCTCTTTTTCGGATCCCGCAGCAGCATGCACCTCCCCACCCGCCCCATGGGCATACAATTACGATTGTGTTGTGTGCAAACGTTTTGTAATGTGAAGTCCTTTTGAGCGATATTGCAGGGGCAACGGCTCGCCTCACCGCACGCCACCGTTCCGGCTTAGATGGCGACGGGCCAGTGTGACACAGCACGGGTACGACAATGCAAGGAGGATGACAGAACAATACGCCAACCGGAGCAGGCCATTTAATGACGGAATGAGTAATTCCTTTTTCCTGTAAAGCTGCCCAGTGACGGGGACGCTTGCGCTTCTTTTCGAGATGTTTCCTTGATGTTTTCTCTTGCCGTGGTCGTGTTGACAGTTTCTCGGTAATTGCATTCGAATACTGGTGCACTTAACAGGGAGCGTGTTGAAACAATGTAAGAGCTCCCTGCTCACTGACCTGAATTATTTTAATGAGTTTGCAGCGAGTAATTGTGTTATCCTTTGTGCATTTATCGTGGCGTTATCCTTTTTTTTCGTGTGTCTTCTACTTTTGATTGAATTTTTAATTGAATTTTCGAACACATCACAAGGAAGTTGAGTGTGTTTGTTTTGCATTAATTATTTTGCAACGTTTGTGTCGATGGGCGGTGGTGGAGGGAGAGGGGGCGGTTGCTGATCAAAGACTTTGCAGCGGAGGTAGCGCTTGATAATCGCTCTTTACGTCGCTTATCGGGTTTCACGTTGGATACTTTAGATCCTGTTGTTCATCTGACCTTTCAACAGTGTGGCGTAGAATCCTGGAAGTGATTTCTACCTGCTGTGGGACTAAGGTTGCTTCATTCGAGATGTAGTTGATGCATTGTGGCGGAAGCTAGCAAAGTAAATGTGAAGATGTACTGCTGGAAAAATGGATTTATAAACCGTGCTGCCTTTTATGTCGGTGTACAGATTATTGGGTTGACCACGTAAAAAATCTGATTTCCACGCGACTGGAGGAGACTTACACTTTGAAGTTTTTGAAGATATAACAAATTTCTTAGATACAGATACATTCTCTTTGAATGTTGTCAGTAACTCGAAAGCCACAGGACCTTGAAATATACGTCACGTAAGGCTGGAGGAAGGCTTAAGCCGGTTTCCACAGCACTGAGCGGCACGTAAAAGGGCAACTCTCGTCCGGAAAAATCGACTCTGGAGCAAATTTGCACACTAAAGCGAACCCTGGAGAGGACCAGCAACTCCATCGACTTATCGACTTTGAAACCGCATCCGACAGCATTCATCGTGTTGAGCTTTTCAAGGCAATGGCCGAATTCGGGATCCCGGGACAAGTCTTTCAGTTGTGTCGCACGATGCTCACACATAGGCGATGCATGGTGCTTTTCGACTCAAGGACTTCCGAGTCATTCGAAACTTGCATCGAACTTCAGTAAGGAAAATCGTTTTCGTGTAATTTCTTCAAACTGGTAGCAAAGTCAATTCAGCCCAACTGTCGCATTGACATCGATATGATCGGTTGTGCCGTTCCGGAAGATTTTGCGTCGACTTAAGAACTGACAAGATGGTGTAGCAGTGAATGAGGGTAAAACACAATATAAACTGTGAAGCAAGAACCCATCGGACACTCTGAGTCTGGGTTAAAACACCACCAGCAAGCTGAAATTTTGAAGTAGTAAACAATTTTCTCTACCTAGAGGCAAAAGTGAACTCCACGAGTGATATCCTAGTAGAGATCCGACGTAGACTCGTCCTTGGCAAACGGTGCTGCTTCTTTTCGTTGAAAAGCCCCGTTCAAGACCCCCCACTCGAAGGATCAAAATCATGCTTACTTATTCTGCCAGTCGTGCCATATGGAGCCGCAACCTGAACGATAAGTGAAACAGCAGAGTTGATTCCCATTGCCTTCGTATGAAAACTTCTACGTGGGATGTATGGTCCTCTATAAGTCGAAGACGAGTGAAGAAGAATGCATTTCTGTGAACTCTAGGAGCTGAAATAAAACTAGGATGTAGTGCGGAAGGCAAAAATCCGTCAACTGGTATCGCGGTGACATTGCACGCATGAACACTAGTGGTGGGATTCAATTTTACGTGATCACCTGCTGAATCACAGATCAAGCGCAGAATCACTATTGCCAATCGCTGTTTCTTTGAGCTTAAGAGGCAATTGAGTAATAAAGCCCTCTCCCGAACGACCGAAGTGACTTTGTACAACACCTTGATCATCCCTGTCCTGCTTTACGGCTCAGAAACCTGGACGCTACTAAAACCGGATGAGGAAGCACTTGGTCTCTTCGAGAGAAAAGTTCTGCGTGCGATTTTTGGTACTGTTTGCGTTGATGGCATCTGGAGGAGAAGATTCAACCACGAACTGTATGGGCTGTACGGCGGCATGAACCTAGTCAAGCGTCTACGGATACAACGCTTAAGTTGGCTAGGCCATGTAGAGCGGATGGACAACACTGCTCCGGCCCGAAGAGTCGTAGCTGGCAAAAGATCGAGATAGCTGAAGAGGCATGCTGGTTGAGGCCTAGGTCCACCCCGGACTGTAGCGTCATCTGAAGAAGAAGATCACCTGCTGTTACGGCTTATATCACGAGGTCAATTTTACCAAGAGTCATAGATAACACAAGACTAGATTGCTTAGTTACCCAAGTACCAAATTAGATCATGCTTGAGGAACACTTACCCCACCTTGGAGTGGAGTGAGGCCTTTCTTGAACCTCGGTCGCTCTCTGAGTCAGAGCGCTCGGTTGAAAATGCAACTCCACACTGAGTTGGGAGAGTAACATAACCACCTAGCCCGAATCAGTAGGGTAATCAATCTGATTCAGACTAGTCAGCATAGTACAGTAACCCTAACCCTGTCCGCGACATTGGGTTTTACACCACCACTATACTCCCACAAGGAGACCTATCGCGCGGTTAGGCTTAAAACGAAGTTTCAGGGGCTACTGAATTACTGTGGCACCAGAATATTGCCTTTGGTCAAGCTTGCACTACTAGTCAGGTTCCCTCAACACCTGGGTCTGATAGCCGCCATTTCTGGGCTTCGGCTCCATCAATGATTCCGTATAAGCTAACAATAGTGTTGCGGATGTGATTTTAAATCAAGTGATTCATAAATCTAATCACATCAACTGAAAACAGAAGTGGTATAAAATCAAGACTCCTTGTTCGATTCGGGTACAAACACCAAGTCATCGCACACGTTAAACAGCTTGGTCTTGACGACTGGACTGAGCGATGAAAGGCAACAATATCCCAGGATCGGACCTTCCATGGGTTGTGGGCCTGATAAGTGTGTAAGTTCATTGGAGGGTAGACGGTATAGACCTGTCCCATTTGTTTCCATTTTGATACTTGGCATCAAGTATCAAGATAATCTTTTTCTCACGACATGTAACCTATAGCTTAAGGAGTTATCCATTCATCTGGTGAATCTCATGAATATGGACAGGGATGACAGCACGTAACTTGAAACAATCGAGCATCGTTCATCGCCATTCAATTCGAAACAAATATTTTCTGCCAGCATGTAACTTGAAACGAGTTTCATTGTCATTTCTATTTAAAAATGTACATGTACATGTACATGTACATTACATACATGGCAAGGGGGTTATTTTACAGCAGCCAACTTGACGCCAAAGTAAAGCGAATCTGTTACACGGCCCTCATCCGGCCATGGTGTATGGTTGTCCTGTGTGGTTAAATGTGATTCCTTCCCAAATGGAAAAGATGAGGGTCTTCGAGAGAAAATGTCTTCGCGCATGTCTCAAGAAGTACAGAACCTCGGAATCTGACTACAAGAAGTTCTATCCTAATGAGGTCTTGTATAACGAAGCAAACGTGAAAAGGGTTGATAATGTTATTATTAAGCTGGTTCGGAGGCATGTTGCACAAGCCATGACCTCTGAGAATGATTTCATATTTGGGGCCTACTACCCAAATGACGAGTACCACGACAACGCTCGCCGAAGGGGTTTTATTCCACCGGAAGCGTTCTTATATCTTGACCGCATTGGACTGATCCAGGATGCGGAGGCATGTCCACTTATCTACCACGTGGTGAGAAGGACAGTGGACAGGCGACTGTTGTACGACGCCAACGTCGCAAGAGTTAGTCGGGATGCTCTCCGGTTCAGCACATCCATCTCCATTCGTGATAGGATGGACACGGATAAGGACCGGGGGTACTACTGGTGGTTAGAGTCACACCAGGAACCCCAGCTGTCGTCATCCTGGTAGGTTAGGGTTGGTCCCCCACGGCCAACTCACATTTAGTATAAGTTAGGTTAAGTTAGTAATTAAGATTAAATATAAAAACTGCACATAATAAAAGAAAAAAGACAAAAAAAACGTTAGTCGTAAGTATATTTAAGTTAGAATAGAATACATTAAGGTAGATTAAGATATTTTTGTAGAAATAGATAGATAAGTTTTTAGAAAAAAACGTTTTCTGAATTTAAAAAAAAAATAAATAATACATTTTATTAATTCAAATTCAAATGTAACCAGCAATAACACCGAAAGGCAAAAACAAATATATCAATAGTTTAGCTTAGAGCGCCCGCATAGAGCCAGTAAGTAGTTATAAGTTTTCATTTTAGTCGTACCTAGGTTAAGCGTTTTGTACCTAGTTTTAAGTTACTATTAGATAAAAATTAAAAAAAAAATTAAACTAATGTCATTCTGAACTATAAAGTGAATAGTCAAATTCGTTATTTTCAAAATAAACTTCGTTCATTCAAGCAAAATTGCATTAACAATGATATTTTCTGATTCGTAAAGGGAAGATGAAGAAGTACTTAATGCTAAAATCAAAAGGAGATACCCTAGGAATAATAGCAATCCATTAGAATTGTCTGGAACTGAGTAAGTATTCATATATTTCTAGAATGAAAAAGAATACCATTGAAAACAAACCCATTTGTTGTTTTGTTTTGTACAGCAATTTAGAGTAAATAAGTAATGTTTCGTGATGTTACTTAGCTACTTAAATCTCCCAGACAGCGTTAGAAGCACATCGGTTTCATCAGTTCTCCAGCTTTGCGCAACTCTAAGTGTATTAACCAGTGGAAGTTACCAAGCGAATGTAGGAAGAAATGTGCTACTAGAAATGACACAGAAAACGGTGTCAAAGTGGACCTTATTCTTCCTGAGTATGTTCTTTACCTTATATTTCAGTCACTCCAAGTCTAAAAATGCACCCACAATATAATAATTCAAACAATACATTAATGACGATAACTTTTTTCTGTCGACTAAAAAAATTTGTTTCAAACGTCATATTTGAATTTGTTTGCTGCCGACTTTGACGATACAATCGAGGATACTCGATTGAATCAAAACGGGTGCTACCCATGTTCGATTGTATCGACTCAACTCGATTGTTCCAAGTTATGTGCTGACACCCCAGATAAGAGATAGGATTGCTTGTTATATCTCTGAGATTATGGAGGTAGTACCCTCTAAAGTTCTATTTCGCTACAGGCACAGACTTGAGAAAATGCGAGGAGTGCTTTTTGTCATTAAAGTCCGTCATAAATTGTCATCGCTGAGTGTAATTTTTTTTAGTATGATTCCCGCGAGTATTGTGGTTTGTGAGCCGTCGAAATCTCATACCTGAGACCCCTTGTTGTACTGTGGAAGCTTAACGGCTATCACTCTATTGGCATAAGGCCACAAAATCTGCGTGATATCAAAGGAATCCACGGAAACCATTACTAATTAAAGAATCTTGCCTACACATGTTCCTTTAAGCATAGGAAGTAATTATCTGAACGATCCAATTGCAGTGGACATTTCGGAACCTTGCTAGATCATCAAATGTTGTTGCAAGAATTTTTTAAAATTAGAAACTATACAAAATATCCAAGTCTTGCAACACAAATAGTGAAATGTTGTTTGTAAACGTGAAACAGCAAATGTAGTCCATGTCCCCAAGAGTCCTTCTCCATCAACTCGTTTCGTCGTCATCCATCTCCTGATCGTCAGCATCAGACTTTTCCACCGTTGATCCAAAATCTTTCTACGCTCGTCGTCAGACCCGTTGTTTTTGTGGCCTGGATGCATTGATAGGGAAATAACTTTGTGGGCCAAGTTCTCTCAAACTGCACTGAGTCCCCCAAACTAATCGTCGATCATTGATTTCCAGCAGACAACAAGCCTAGAAACGGCCCCTTTGACCTACGATCCATCTAATGCAGTGCTGTGAGCTAAAATTTAAAGCCCTCTGCCATCATCACATATTGCGACTAGACTGAACTTCATTTCGTTGCGTATATTTGTGGCTTGATTTTCTTGCAAAATGGCATTTTCATCCGGTGGTATTGCAAGGACCAAAATAATTTGAGACGCTTCTTAGACTTTGCGCTACTTGACCGCGCAGCGTATGATAAGCGCATCCATGTTGCTTTATTTACCGTGACTGTTCTTTTCTCTGTTTTTCAAGTGTCCGTGTATACCTTTGATGAAGCGAAGCATAAGATATGTTAGTAAAGAAAAGAACTCAATCTGAGACACGACAACATAACGACAGAACCACTTTTTGAAGCGTGTACGGACATTTCTGGCTCAATCTAAGGCTCGCCTGCATTTCTTTTGAGTCAGTTAGCATGGTGTTAAGAGTGAAATTGGAAAACAAGACATCAGAAACCAGAAAGCTGAATTTTTAGAGTCAAAGTTAAGTCCTCCATTTAGCACAAGTACGCACCTTGTAGCCAGACTTCTTGCATCGTCGCTCTCATACTCGCGTAAATTGTTGTTCACCACATTCTACATCGAAAGGTATTTTCAGTTTAATCTCTACCCCGTTGGGGCCCACCTTTCCGCCTTGTCAGCACCCCACTCGCACCTAGAGTCAAGAAAACTTCCACTCCCAAGGGTGGCCATTACCAGCGGGGGTAATCTGTTTCGCTTAATGCACATCAGCTCGGTTCGTTACAAAAGTGCATCCACAACAATGTAACCACGAGCAGCGCGTAATTAATTCGTTTCCCCCGGCAGCTGCGGGTGGAAGCTGAATTCAGATTAAAAACGTTGTCTGCACCCTCGACTGTCCTCCTACCGATGTCAGGCATAACCATGATAAATGACTACCGGAAACTTTTCACAAGTCCCGGCAGCGAAGAGGCATGATCTTCAGCGTCCCGGCCGCAACAAGTTTGCACTTAAATTATTTTTTTCCCCCCATTACCCAATCGTACGCCGTACTTAAGGCTCAATTTATTTGCTCCACTCACGAGGTTATCAAAATATTAATTAGCGTGCAACGACGATGCGAGGCGGCATTTCGCACCGAAGAAGTATGCTCGCGTGTCCTAGAGCACAAATAATAACCACAATTCACGTCGGCCATCGTTAACAAGCTATAGAGTCATAAATCTCACGTAATACCCCCGTTTTACGCCACAACTCAGTGCCCGACGCAATCGCATACACGCGCCCCACAGAATGGGGCGAGAATGTGGCGTGCGTGCGTTCGCTGGCTGTGTGGGAGGGGGGTGTATCATGTTTTACTGCGTTCGTCTATCAAACGCAATTATTGCGATAATTTGGTGTGATGTGTCCTTTTTGCAATGACTTCTTTTGATTTTTATTTACTCGGCCCAGACTAAGGCTGATTATGTTTATACTCCCTCGCACACACCCGCAGCCGTGGCACAGTGACTGATGAGAGTTTTGTGTCAGGTGCGTGGGGATGAGGGCGTGAACTGCTTCCAGGCGGTCACTGCATCGTATACTTAACAAATTTGAAACAACTGCGGTGGGAGGAGAAGTGTGTCTGTTGCACTTGTTGTGGAACGTATGTTGGGTATGAATGAGTTTTGTGGGTCTTAGACTTATCTTTTTCTTAGTTAAACCACGGAAAGGACAAAGAAATTCCATAATTCCAGATACCAGCTATCTGGCCCACATTCTTTTGACGGCACGTGAAGGTTTGCTTTGCGGTAGGTTGCATCCGGAGCTTTGTGCATTTCCAATTAGTGCTGAATTCCCTCAAACGTCCAAAAGTTATGTTATACTCTCTGTCACAAAGCAACCCCTGTCTTTAAAGAACCGCTCAAGTGCTTATTATATTCCTCAAAGGAACAGCGCACGACAATGAACGGGATCCCTCTGCCGTATGTAGGCCGCACCACAATTGTGCTTCCTTGTGCGAGTCACGGAACATACAACTTAATATTTGTTTAAACACAAAGGGCTTCCCTTAGCGTTTTTTTGTGGAAATAAAAATGTGAACAACTGGGCAATTATGGAAAGCATGTAATCCGTGTCATTAGATCCTAACAAGATGGAGTAGCCGAACCGAAGGAGGTTTTTGGGGGGAGGGGATTTGCGCAAAAGTTAAATCAATGTCAAAAGAATTTTGCAATTCAAAATTCTAGTGGCACTTAAAACCAGAGAGGACCAGGAAGTAACTTCTTTGAGCAACTTCTCGTGTTATGCCGGCAATTGTTGTTTCCTAAGCAGAGAGTGGTCTAGTGGGAACACTGAGCAGAAGATGTTTATGATTCAGTAAATGCTGTCTGTATCTCAAAAGAGATGATATCCCAGAGGACGTTCAGCGTCCGTGTCGACCCATTCACTCACTTCGCAACGACGCGGCGACTTATTTGAGAATTCCATGTGTAGATCCATTCTCATCAGCTTCATCGACCTCAGGTCCAAGTCACTATGGTAGAATGACAATGATATGTGCTTGCTGGGACCAGAGCGGCACTTCGGTTTAAAGAAGTCTCTGGACACTTAAACACTAAGTAACACAGCTGTAATCTTTCGGAGAAAGACATGACAACGTGACTTTTATCCGTCAATTTTCAACCATTAAGAGGGTTTCCGAGAGACCGATACAAATATTAATCAAAGAGTGCTAGGTTTGGGCTACGCATCTACCGGTCTTCGAATTTGTGTTTTGCCTAGCATTAACGTGATGAAAAACGATTTCCTTTCTGTTTACCGATTATGGTCGCTTCTACTTGACTGTTTCATTCAACCGGTCGACTTAGGTGCAATAGAGGATCGAAGTGGTTGCTTCTCCACGTTCCAACATCTCTACCAACTACTCCCTTCTAGTTCTCCTTATCCCCCAATATAGCCTTGTCTGCCATCAACCCAAGCCTTGAAGTAATTCTTTAGTCAATCACTGTCCTTTGACCATGATCTCTTGCCTTGAATCGCTTCAGAAATGATTCTATTTCGTTACGTTTCAGCCGCATTACACTGGTGGTGGTTTGGTAAATTAAATTTGTTTGCGTTTACTTACGTGAACTTAATTTAACGCATCTTTGAGTATCCTACTAGTCGAAGATGATACTGAACTCTGAAAGTTCGATGTTTAATGCCTCTGCTATCTCCTGATACCTTGCGTGCCATTTACTCCATTAATAGCAAAATTGCATCGACTCCTTCAGCAACAGGCACAACAGTGTTAGGTTCAACTTTTACATCGTAAGTGCTGGGACTGAATCGAAGAACAAACTATTTTGTCAAGCGTTCACGCACAGAAGTGTTATTGGAAGCTGTATGTTTTTCCTTTTTAATAGTAAGAAAACAACTCAAGCGTATTTCCAAGCTTCATTATGACGCTTTTCAGGAGTGAGGAATCACATAGTTGCCTTCTCAAAGAAGTTAGCCTCTTATTTCGTCCTTTAAGCAAATATTCGATTCTTACAGTCGGATAAGTGATTCTACATAAATGGAGACCAACATGAATCAGGGACGAAAACCCACGGCTACTTCTTAGATGGCCCAATATTTTGACACTAGCCCTACACTGGTACTCTACGTTAAGCATAATCGGCTTTGTCTGTGCTGAGTTCACAAATCTTAAGTGATCGGTGAATACTAAACGTTTCCGACAACAATTTATTAATTTCAACGGTTCTGCTTGAAAATAGGACAGCATATGGAAAGAGGCATCTCCATGTCACACGGATGTATGCTGCTGCACTCCAAATAGAGCAAAGCCGATTCACGACGAGTACGAGGCACTTAACTACTTACTTCTTCCTCTTCTTCTTCTTCTTCTTCTTCTTCTTCTGCTCCATTGTCTTCATATGGCACTACTGTTCTGGATGGACTTGGGCCTCAACCTCAATCAACCTCAACCTCTACTGTCACGATCTTAAACCAGCTGTCTCCAATTTCCACATCAAGTTGGCTAAGGTCCTTTTTTACTTGTGTGGGTCATTGGCTCCGCGGTCGTAATCTATTGCACTGTTCCACTAGTTTGAATTTGAAGACTTTCTGAGCTCGAGCACTGTTGTCCATGTGTTGCTTATGGCGTAGCCATCTTATGAGTCCTCAGACGCCTGACAAGGCTCATTTGACTGTTCAGTTCACTCCATCAACGCAAACAGAGCCAAAGATTGGACGCAGAAATTGTCTTCTGAATAGACTTCTTCGTCTACTCCTGAGATTGCCCAGGCCTTAATGCTATACAGTAGGATTGGGGTGAGAAATAATGTGTCCCGTCCGGGACTTTAACGTAGACCTTCTGCGTGAAGGTTGACGCACTTACCCACTACGCCAAGGCGACCACGGACAGAGGTGTTCATGGCGCTAACAATGTTAGCTTGGTCCTTCGAGAAAGGACTCTACCAACAAAGCCTAGGTTTGGCTCCCTAAGATAAGCACTTCTTTGTATCCATTTATCCCTCAATCAGCACTTTGCTTCGTAGGAAGATGTGAAAGAAAGAGATCCAAGAGGATTCCGCATCATGGTGCATAGTAGGCAAATTTTGAAACCAAAAGAAAGACAAAGAATCAAATTAATTACTGCTTTACTCAACAGTCTCTCCATTAGCTATTTTACCTAGAGTATTCACATCCAGGAAGCTGAGTCATTTCTCTCCTATTGAACCATCTGCAGACAGAACAGTGGGGCCACTGATTAGTTTAAATTGCGGTATAGGCCACATCGACAGCCCCATTTTATGCAATTTCTTGTTAGTTAAGGCTAATTCTTGCTTCCCTATAATTTCTAAGTGACATTGCCAAATTTCTAAGCCGCAACATTGATCCAGAGGACACAAAGAAACTGCTTTAAATTTTGAAAGGAGTTTACCTAAAGGAAGAAGGTGGTTAGCTATGTAGTTCAATATTGTCTGAGCATAGCTGACAGCCTTCTTTACACTCATTCCTGTTATGAAAGATTTTCCGTAGATTTGAAGAACCTATCTCCAATGCGGGCAGATATCCGACGACATTACACAGCTGCCAGGTGTATTCCAACTCCTAGTGTAAACCATCATAAGCGCCTTCTTTGTGAAACGTACATCTACCTCAGCTACTCAAGCCCACGACTGGGTAAAGTTTTAACACAAAGCACTCCGCGTCAGCCACCACTTGCAGTACATACCGAAGGCTGAATTGCCATCGGCTCCTCCCATCTGTAGCCTAGGAGTGCCACTGTTGTTTATTCCCTTCTTGGAACTGAGTCAATGCACAGTTTTACACAACTCTTGCGTATCGCGACTTCTCCTTGAACGTCATCCCATTCAGTGCAGTCACAAGACTGTTCTGTCAAAGTAAATTTTCATCGCCTCATGAAGTCAGGAGTGAGAGGGATAGATGGACAGATCACATAAGACAGATGGCAGAAGATCTTGTGTAAGTAGAAGTTGCTACTGAGGCTACGAGTGTAATTTGGTCAATTCCTGTGAACAATCTAGGCACAAATACCTTCCAACAACCAGTGTTGACAACGCTCGTTTTTGGACTCTGTATTAAGCTCGAGGCTCTCTCCATTCGTAAGAGAATAAATCGATTGATTGTTCAAGAAATCCTAAGATCTGAGGACCGACCAAAGTAGCAGTGTTTCATAATTTTCAGACACAACTGTCCAAACATATTTCTCGCATGCGTTAGCAAACACAAAGGCTTACCGCCCCGAAATCGGGTCAC
The DNA here is from genome assembly GCA_944738645.1 of Eristalinus sepulchralis. Taxonomy (NCBI): domain Eukaryota; kingdom Metazoa; phylum Arthropoda; class Insecta; order Diptera; family Syrphidae; genus Eristalinus; species Eristalinus sepulchralis. Next base: position 43,622,707 of record OX122886.1, on the reverse strand, counting down.
ACAAAGGAACGTACGGCATGATTTTCGCAGTAAAATTTATTACTCCCCTTTTTATTGGGCTCTTTAAATTTTATTTCCATTTGATAGATGAACATTGTGGCAGGAAATACAACGCCACCGCACTGACAACACTGACGACCCACTCGCACGCGTGCGGGCACACACAATGTCCTGCCTTTTATGGGCTGCAGTTGACGTATGATGAGTATTGAGCACTGCGAGTCAATGGGAGAGTCCGCTTTCGGGGAATTTATTGAAGCCGTCGAAGGGTATTGGCAGCGGCAACCAACGGAGGGTTTTGTTCATAAATTTTGTGTAGATGAGGCCAATCAGACTTTAATGTGATCATTTGAACATCTTCACCTTGGCGCTGCCACCCAGGGGATGATTGAGCGTGATGAATGCGCGCCAATGATGAGGTTTCATTTGGGAGGATATTGAATTATGTTGCGTCCGCTTCGCCGGGGGTGGCTTATTGAATTTCTATGTTTTATGGCTTTACAATTGGGTGTCATTTGGGGGCGAATGATTGCGTTGTCGATGCTTTGGATAGTTTTGTTGCAGAAGGTTGAGCGGTGTTCGTCGTGAACGGAGGAAAAGAGCTCCTAATGGCGAATGCATTACAATCGCAACGATAAAAGTTCTTCGAAAGCACAACCCTTGCGGTCACTCAAATTACATTCATTACCCTTAAACACACAATTATGTCCCGTAGAGTGCTCAAGCAACTGCGCTTATGTGCATGCACTCTATGCCATGTCCCCCCCTCCTTCTACCAGCACTACAGCAAACGCAACAGTCAAGGGTAATGTGAAACAAATTTACTTTTCAGAGCCAATTATAACATTCAAAGGTCGTGGTGTCCTTGGAAGTTATGTTTCTTGTTTTTTTTTTGCGCTGCATGGCCGTGTACGCCAACGCAGTTATCCTCGAGGACGTGTTCTTCAGGGCCGTGTATTCACTCGCCGACCTTTCTCGGATTATATCAGCTTATGTTTGCCATTCATCTCTGAAGCATGAGGAGCCCTTGGGAGGTCCTCGAACAACAGCAGCAGTGGCATGCATTACATTAGTAGCTACTTCCTGCCTGCTTTCTAAATTATTCAACGCTTGACCTGGCTATTTGCCCCTCGGGTTTGATCTGCGCAGACAAAGGCCTACAGAGTGGAGAGCTTGTACCGGTGGGAAGCCTCGGTGCGGTATTGTGTTCGCTTTAAATACTTTGTCAAGGTCAGTTTGAGTTAGGATTGTTTCGACATGGAGCTGCTGCGAGTGACTAAGATTACACACGAACGAAACGTGGACGTAGTGGGTGATGATCTGAATCGCTAGGAAGAGTCCCTCATTGGCTGAGGTTTACCTCCATTTGTGGACAGCATCTCGCAAGTGGACGTCTTTTACTGCGTTCTTAAAGGGCTCGTATATAAAAATCGTAGGGCTGAAGCTGTGGCTTGCGATGCCATCAACGGTAACAGGACCAACAATGGCACGAAATTTCTTCTCGATAAGATCAAGGAGCTTCCTCATCCACTTTTAATAACGTCCAAGTTTCTAGGCCAGAGGGCAGAACAGGGATGGTCGAGGTGTTAAACGAATCTAGCTTGATCCTTCGAGAGAAGGCTTTGCTATTCAATTGCCTCTTGAGCCCAAAGACACAGCAGAGTGATTCTATGCTTGATTTCGGTGTTGTCTCTATTTCCTGCTGAGCCAAGATAAGAGAAAATTTTGTGCGCACCGTGACGCTCAGTCACATTTCATTCGTTTATCGCCAGAGCCATTTTTCTGTGTTCCTCCAATTAGGTCAGTGTCATCCACGGACTTAGAAAATTCCCGTCTCTATACTTGACTAGTCAGTTTAACATGGTCCTTTCAAGAAGGACAGAAAATTTCCCATGACAGCGCGTAATCTTGTCTTGAGTAGCAGTACTACAGCCCACAAGGGGCCAGAGCCGAGCTTCTACAATAGCTACTCGTGCTGTGCGTGCTACTGTTCCCTCACAAGTAGAAGGGACCTACAGTTTTTGCCGACTTCGAACGATGAGATTTTTCATGCTTTTCATAGACAGTTGGCACACTTCGAGCGTTGTCTTCAAGTGAAAAATCCGAGGTGTTCCCTTCGGGAATCGAACCTAGACCTTCTGCGTGAGGGTCGATGCACTAGGCCATGGCGAGTCACAGTGCGTGATCTTGTCTAAAACCTTTCCTGACATTGAAAGTCGCAGTAAATTCAATTCATCAAGGAGCAGCCCGAGTTTTCCATTATCATCCTACACAATCTCTCAAGTTTGGCAGAAGTGCCAAAATAAGACATAGAACTGTACAGCTCAACTCTATGCTCTCCGCCAGAGTTGTAAAAGAATTAAATCTTTTGAGAGTTTAATTCAATTGAATGGAAAGCAAAATAATGCATTCTTCCATTCTTTCAGTGAATGGTGACTGCAAACTTTATAATTCCCATTCTTTTGGGAATGAAAAAAAAAATAATTCACTTTGCACCATTGAATTGAATTAACTCAAAAGACTTACGTCATTAATTGCGAGGCAAATAATTTGCATTCTTTAAGTCTTTTGAAAGAAGATATATAATTTCCATTCTTTTGAATAGAAATGCACATATGTTTGATTTAACAACCTCGCCCTCTAGCCCATTTTTTTTGTTTGTTCTTTTAAAGAATTTTGCACAGCAAACCCTCCCGCTCCACCACTATCAAAATGTCCTTCCTCGGCCAAACATTTTTGTTTTGTGTTTTCAGCTATGTGTTCAACTCGAGTGTCTGGCTGTAGGTGCGACTTAAGGGGGAAATCAGAAATAACACACATTTTAAAATTCATGAGTAATATTAATTCAAAGTACATTCATAAAAAAAACAAATGCACATATTTTTTTATTTATAAAATACCAGGTTTTTCATGAGAGTGAACTGTTAATTCAGGTACTGACTCATGATGTGGTCAACAAATTAGAAGACGCACTGACATCTTATTTTAATTTGTCACCGGAAATCAATGACGCTATTATTGCTTCTATGCTTAGCCCGTCAGTGAAGCTAAAATGAATCTTGTCCTTAAACCCCTCATTCACAGAACAGACAATTTCGCCTACTAGCTCTTTGGTAAGAGAGGCAATATATTCTCAGACTGACATTGACGATATCTCTGCTGTTCAATCATCAGTTCCAAACAACCATGAACTTTCTTTTTTTGACTTCTCAATCATGGGTATTGATATTTTTACATACAATTTGAAGAATTTATTACCATCCGTAATATTTTGTATTTCATATCCAATATTGGAAAACTCTAATAACACTGATACCCCACAATTTCAAGAGTTATATGCATATCTGGCCGATCCTTCAGCAAATTTTAATATGTTGGATCCTTATCCAAGACTTAAGAAGGCTGCTATCAAATATAACACCTCGTTACCGTCTTCAGCCGCGGTGAAAGGTTTGTTTTCTTTTGCGAGTCTTATTAAAACGCGCGAGGCGCACTTTCCGATGAAAATTTTGAACGGTTGTTGTTATTAAAAGTTAATAATATTGAAAAATTTTAAAATTTATTCGTTACTAAAACAGTGGATTTTTTTGTTTTTTTTTTCATAATATTACATTAATGAATAAAATACGAACAAATTTACTTATTTTCATGTTTCTTAACTAATGCATTACACCAAAAGTTCTGTTGAAATCACTGACTTCAGCTATTTTAAAATTGAATTCAGTGACTTCAACTATTTTAAAGTTCAATTCAATGACTTCGACTAATTTAAACTAAATTCAGTGCAGAATTCATGTCAAATTACGTGAATTTAATTGACTTCTGTAAGTGACTTAAGTTCTATGATTGCTAAATATTGATTGCATTAGTCAATGACTTCAAAAGAATGATGACTTACACTGTCCCAGTCATATTAAATTTTGATTTCATTGACAAAACGATTGAGGTCAGTTTTAATTTTCTATGAGTGCATTCTTTTACAACTTTGCTCTCCGCCAAATGCGGCATCAAAAGGTGCTGCGTCCTGAGTCTTGGATGCTTTCTACGATCTGCCGCAGTGTGAACATCGAAACTTTGCTGAACTTCTCTGACCAGAAAGGTGTCTATCAAATTGTTCAGGAAGACCGTCAAGCATTCGAAAACAAATAGCCCGTGCAATGCAAATCAAACGGGCAACGAATGCGCTTCATTTAAACTCATTTAGTTATATGTCACATTGGTACATTAAAAATCGCACTTTGTCACTCAAAAACCCATCTAAAAATTTTAAATCTGTTTTTCTCTAATTTAATCTCGTAGCATCTAATATTGACATGCTGTCACAATTCGGTTAACGTCACACTGTTGTTGTTTATGATTTCAAAAAGAAGAGGTTTTCAGAAACGAGATTGCATGGAAAATGTTGATGTATCGTTTTTAAAAGGGGATGAAATTGAATTCTGTCTCTGGCTCTGTATGCAAATCGGATTCAGTATCGTCGACACGGAGTCAGGTTGAATGAACACATCCATCGAGGATGTGCGCTCATGATGCGATTTGCCCGCGGGCTGGGATTTCAAAGAATCTCCTTTGTGCAAAAAATTTGATACTTAATATTCGAGAGGAAAAATTTCCTTAGTCGTGAATAAGCGGGTTTGGATTACGAGTTCTGTTTTTTTTTTTTTTTTGGTGATCAAATGACGTTCAGGGTATGCCGGCGTGGCACTATCAGGCTAACAGGCAATCACATTTATTTTTGTCACCGATTTCAGGTAAAAACAGAACGAGGGATCTTAAAGGTGTTTTGAGGGGAATAGACAGTGTAATGGGTATTAAGCTGTTTAATGCTGTCCAACAATGCACTGAGTAGGGAACATTATCACGAGCAATGGAAGATAGGTGTGATATAAACCCTTACAAAACTACACAACAATTTCACGCTTGTGCAAAATCTTCGGTCGCATAGTCTCTTCCCCGGCATACGCAAGGTCTTTAAGAAGTTGCTAGTATAGTCCTGATTCAGTAAACAAAAAACAAGGAAATTACATCAGGCAGCCAATCCAGACTAAGGGGGTTGTATGATACTCTACAAATCATATCACAGTTTGTGCGCGACATTCAGTGTAACAAAAGCATGACTAAGTGGACGGTAGTCTGTCGGGCTGACTTGGAACTGGCATTCGAATCGGTCAGCTCCCTTAAATTGACAAGGATGTGTGCAGGGAAGTCACAGTTTTGTATGATATATGACATGATCTATTGACAGTTCGTTAGTTTCACCTCATAACACCAGCCATTCACATGCCGTCTATGTAGTTGCTTTTTATGGATAAATTGAATTAGTGATAGACGACGATGATTCTAAATTAAGGAAAAAGTTTTCAACGAATTATCTTGATATATTTTTTCGTGATAGAATGACCAGGTTAGACAAGGCTACGCGCTGTCATGTGACCTATTCAACATCTGACTTGACAAGATCGAGAGTAATTCAAGAGTCAACACCAGAGGCAAGATCTTTTAAAAGTCCGTTCAACTGCCAGCTTACGCCGACGACATTAACGTGATTGGAGGGGCACAGCGAACCGATAATAAGGCGTTTGTAGTCATACAAGCGAAAGCGGCTGAACTGGGTGGGCGATAAATGAGGGCAAGACGAACAAACAGACACACAACACCGCCGTTTCGAACAGAGCATACCACTAGTTAGCAGAAACTTCGAGGTACTCAAGGACTTCGTCTACCACAGCTTAAGATGGCTAGGCCATGTAGAGCGTATACACAAGACTGCTTCGTCCCGGAAAGTGTTCGAATCTGAGCCATTGGGACAACGCAATAGGACATAATTGAGGTTCGTCATTTTTGCGCAGAATTATCACTTTTTTTAGCTCTTGAATCATTCTAGTCTATAGACAAGAAAGAAGTTCAACGGTGTCAGGAGTCACTCAAGTGTCAGTCACAGTCACGTGATCGAGACTGCCGCTTAACATTCGCACGATTTGAGGTAACACAGCCATTAAATTTCTCGAATAAAAGAGTGATTGACATAAAAAAGTGATGAAACTATTCTGTTTAAAGCATAGGTCGATATCCTTAATTTCTGGCCACAAGTAGTCCATCTGTCATCAGGCGATAGCGAATGCTATTCACGGTAACTACTTGGTAGACCTCATTTCCAAAGAAGCATAGACCGATGACATCGCCAGCCCATATATCGCATCGAACAGTCACCGTTTATGGATGCATTGGCTCATTCGTGGATTCTCATTTCCCAAAATGCAGCAATTCTTCTGTTAACCAATCAACGAAGATCAAAGCATGCGTCGTCTCTGAAAATGATTCCTTTTGTAACATCACCATTCACATCTCTCTGCTCAACCAACTATTCGACGCATTGGCGACTTGATATAATCTGTGGGTTTCAGCTCTTGAATTATTTAAGCCTTGTTAACATGTAAATTCAAAACTTTATTCAAAATTTGTAGTGGTCGCTGGCGTAGGGGTTAAGTGCTTCGGCCCAGGTGCGATTTTCTTACTGAACACCACGGATATTACACGATACCAACTCTTTACTGCCAACACTCAAAGATTACAATTTGTCTATGAAAACCTTCTTTAATGTCGCCACTCGTAGTTGGCAAACAACTGCTGGTCCTCTCTACTCGTGAGAGAACAAGAGGGCCCACACAACACGAGTTGTTGCTGAAGGAACTAGGTCCTAGTCCCTTGTTGGTTGTACTGCCACTCAATTGTTATTGTTTATTATTCAAAATTCACATCATTGGTGTCCTTGCGATGCTACAATCGCAACAGATCGCTGGTCTCCCTGAAACTCTCTCAAAGTTCGATGCTGCCTGCACTGACAAAAGAAGAAGAATGGAAACTTTGTTAAGACGCCAAGCTGCCACTAATGTGCTGGGTCTTACGCCACCACCCAGAAAGAACCCATGGTTTGACAACGAGTGCAGGCAGAAAGCCTGCAAGGCAACGATACATCGAAGAACGAGATCTGTTCGTGAGCTCTACGAACAGAGAAACAGCTTCTCAGAAAGAAAAGGAGAGAGCATCCAAAGCGCACGGTCGAAGAGATGTAAAGTTATTATGGCAGGAATGAAGTCCGAAAGTTTTACCGAAAGGTGAAACAGCTATTAGGTGGATATAAGGTTCGGACCGAAGCCTGCCGGGAGCAAAACGAACAAGTAGTACTAGAGTCGCAATCGATGTCGAGAATCTGGAAAGATGATTCCGCTTTTAGGCGGCATGTTCCTCTCATAAGTCTTTGAATCTGAGCAACGCAACAGAGGACGGCCTAGGTTAAGGTAGCGCACACAAGTGCAGAAGGACGTCAAGCAACATTGAGCTGAGCAGCTGAAGGCAGCTAGGGACAGATCGTGTTGGCTGGGAGGCATGTAGGTTGAGGCCCAGGTTTACCCCGGACTGTAGCGCCACAAGAAGAAGAAGTAGAAAACAATGTCCTTGAGGTATTTAATTCTTCGGCACAACAAACGGTCGACGTTGTCGGCTCTTCTGCCGCTCTTTCGTGAAAAGCGTCAATGCTTTCCCCAGAACTAACTAAAAGAGTACTCACAGGGGTTTTCACACTTTTTACGGTTGGTAGTAGGCTCCGATTGTGCATAAATTTAGACAATTCTGCTGATCAAAAAAATCACGAGGTGCCCATTTTCGACAAAAAGACAAAGCACTGTTCCATTGTGTGCCTCTCCATGTTTGTGTTTGCCAAACACTGGAATGTCAGACAAAGTTTGGTAAGAAAGCTTAACCATCGTTCGTGGGCCCTCTTTTGCATTTTATGAATAAATTGTACTTTGTGCCGGTTGTTGGTCATTCTTTCAATCCGAAAGCGCAATTGGGATTTATTCTTTCCTTCCATCTGTACGTATTCTTGGATGTGCTCGTATTCCTGGCCACCAGTTTCTGAGACTTGCCCGTTTAAAGAAAAGACGGGCACATTTAGGGAACTTTGGTGTTTGGTACAAGCTCTAGTCTTCTCCTCCTTTCTTACAAGAAGTATTTAAATTGTCTCAGAAGTTTAAGCAAGGTTTCCACGTAAGTCCATCAAAATTCTATCAGCATCTCTTTTATCTTCTCACAGCCCCTCCGTCGAAATGTATAATTTATTCACTTCTGCGCACTTTGCTACTCATGATCAGTAACCTGGAGGGGACTTTATTGTTGCCTAAATGGAGATATGCGGACGAGAGATCGTGTTAGCTGGAGAGACGTGTTGGTTGAGGCCCAGGTCCACCCCGGACTGTAGGGTATATTTAAGAAGGAAAAGAAACGGATATAGGTGGTCAGATGGAGTCAGGAGATTCAACCCCCTTTGTCCACAAATGTCCATCTGAACGGAGTTACCTATCCGACAGAATGAGATTTGATTTCACACCGAATTTCCACAACTCCAAAGGAGTTGCACTGCATTGGTGTTACCCCAACTCAGACGAAACCCCATCAATAGCGTTCACCGTGCAAATTTCGAAACCAGACTCCTCTTCATTGCCACACCACACTGCCTGTAAGTCCTTCCCACCAATCTTCACCGTGCGCACACCCGCATAACTACCACTACACATCTCCGTCACAGCCACAGTCATCGCTGTTCAAATCCGGAATGACTTGAGGTGTGCTATAAGTGCGACGACGAGAGGACCTTGCTGCGCGATGTGCGAGGCACGCCATTGTGTCTTGCAGAATCGCAGACAGGCTCTCCAGGCAGAGCCGCCATCAGCCAGAGGTGTCATTTGCATATTTAGTGTGTCGAATGCAATTGTGCATGAAAGCAATTATGTGAACTTTTAATTGGAATCCTTCGCGGAACTGCACACCTGATGAAGACGTCGCCGACGGTGTGACGTGCGGCTAAAGGGTACCCGGCAAAAACCACTCATAAGTAGGTAATTGGGTTTAAGGGAGTGCAATTGTGTCTCGTCGGCAATGGGGCATGCTTGCCGGAGATGATGTCATCACGTACTCTATCGGCTTCGGGTAACGGGGTGAATGCACCCAACGGTGGCGACAACGTCGACGTCGAGATGTGAATGCGCACTGCTGTCGATGCCCGAGGCCACCTCGGCCTGGCTGGCTGGCTGCCACCTCACACTGGAAAGTGCTTAAACATCCTTTAAGGAGCAAAGCACTACCGCTTGACGTGTTTGCCTTTTGTCATGTTACCCCTCGTGTTCGTGTGCGACGAGGAGTGTTGTTGTTTTGACCAACAATGCATTGGTTGGCGATGGGCGGGGGCGTGGGCGAGGAAGTGTGAAAGATGGCGAACGTACGATATTTGTGCAGCCGCAGTCGAGGACAATAGGCGCCTTCAAGGATACCGGGTGAAACATTCTGAGCACACAACTTCCGTTTGCACATGAAACGGCATACGCGGAGTGAGAAGGCCGCTCTCCCGGTGCCATTGAAACTTGCGAGGAATGATTTTCAATTACAGTCCACTTGCAGTAGGCAAGTTCGACGTTGAACCTGAATGAGCAAACAGACGAGGTTTGAAAAGCAAAACAAAGCGAGCCAAGTGGAGTGGGGGAGAATCGGTGTAACGACCTTTCAAGGGTGTGTGTGTGTGAAAACTCTCGTTGGGTTCAAGGGAAATCAATTCCCATGGAGGGCTCTTACGGGGAAGAGGTTCACATTTAGGGATTGTTCGAAATCCTTCAAGTTCATGGAATGGAGTGCGTTTTAGAGCTCCATACCAACGGAGGCGTTTTGCCTTGAAAGGTTTATAGAGAAGGCTAGAAGGAGTACAAATTTTAAGTAGTATAAAAGGAGGAGGAGGAGAAGGAGGAGGCGGAGGAGGAGGAGGAGGAGGCGGAGGCGGAGGCGGAGGAGGAGGAGGAGGAGGAGGAGGAGGAGGAGGAGGAGAAGGAGGAGGAGGAGGATGTGGAGGAGGAGGAGGATGTGGAGGAGGAGGAGGAGTGCAGTGAAGTGGGTTTCGCCCTTTTGCATTTAAGTCCACTCACTCCTCAAAAGTAAGTTTCTCTCAAATTTTCATCGAAACCCTTGTTTGTAGCTTAAAATGTTTCCCTTCAGCATGTCCCACTGCATGAGCACACGTTGGGCCTCCTTGGTGGGCAAAGTCTCTCTCCAATGTAACAACACGCACGCGGACCAGAAACACGTCGCAACAGAGGACTACATAAAGACGCCCCCCAGATACAGTTGATTCCCGTCGTCGAACGAACCAACCGTCAAAAGTGCAATAACTAACTTTGCTTCGTCCGTCTCACACGTACGTAATTAGTGAGAGCATAAAATTATTAACGACCCATTGTGCCGGGAGAAAATCCCATCAAGCCTCCGGGCCACACCACACGCTATCGACACTATCACCGTCCGCCCGTTAAAAACAAACTTTTACGGCACCCCAAGTGAAACTGCCCACCCGCCGTGATGCTGTCATCGTAGTTGTCTAGTGGTAAGTGCTGTTTTTACAGCGAATTGTCTTCATATTTACCCGCCTCTCGAGGACGGCCTGCAGCGAGGACGGGTGATGACATCTATTCATCCACTTGGGAGATCTCAGAAAGCAGCGAAATGGACGACCAAAGGGACACAAATCTCCTCCGAATGTGCTTGAATTTCACATTTTTCCTATCCCCTCATCGCACAAGTACCGCTCGCGGAAAGGGATGATTGAATGGCACCTCTCTATAAACACTCCATGGATGGGTATCGTGCCGGATTCATCATAGACATCACCGTCGTCGCAGTCGTTCTCGGGCCATCATCAGCCAGTTCGGAGGCGGAAGTTGGCGATGAATGAGAACGTCATTATGAAGTAGATTTCGCACAGTACTAGTGTGAAGGAGTTCATCTTCAAGTAGCACCAACGACAGTCACCCGGCAGCCAGCAGTCAGTCAGCGCTTCAGCGCAGGAGCCAGTGATGATGAGATAAGCATCATTTTGTGCACCAAACAGAAGCATTCTTTATGTGTTTTCAGTTCCTTTCAATTTGAAGTGAACAAGTCGTTGCGGAGCAGGACGAGGGGAGTGCGAAAAGCAGGACACGTTTGCCATTTTACATCAAATATGAAGGCAAAAAAAAAGAATCCGAAAAAGGGTGAAGAAATCGCAGGAAAGTTGAAAAGACACACCGAGTGGAAGAGAAATGTTTGCTCCTTGAAAGGACGCGCTCGCAAAAAAAACAGAAAAGGAAACACAGAAACGGGGAGATAGTTTAAGTAACGTTGAAGAAGGAAAGAGTATTCAATTCAGCAGCGGCTGAGTTGAATGAGCAAACAAAAATAAGTCAAGAGGAAGGCACGGGGCGGGCGGGGATGAGCTATTCAATGGCAAATATGTTATTCAAGAGCATTGAAGAGGAAGGAACTTGATTAATTTTCCCCCTGCAAGCGCTCGACTACCTTGGTCAGTGGGGAGGGAGTTTAAAGTGTTTCCTGTGAGCAGTTACTTGGAAATGACAGTATCCTTGCTAATTGGCCGGCTATCAGGGAGTTCTGACAAATTCTGTTCATTGCTCGGAAGCTGTTAAGTGTTCTTCAAAGGATACAAAGGGTAAGAGTGTTCTAGAGATGAGTCTGCTTATTGGTGGACTGTCTGTCTTACTCGTATTTGTGGTGACTGCGTCTATAGAATTTATGGTCAACAGAGCATCAATATGAATCGTTATTCCTAAGACTCTCTTGGCATCTGGATGGATCCTCATCATTTTCGTTGACTTGCTGGTTCCATTAAAGGTGTTTCGAGGGCAATACATGCACAAGAGACCTCCTGGCCACTAGATCCGCCGTCATAAACTAAAACTCATCAGAAGCTATTTCTAAGCAGAATCAACCGGGCTAATAGACTTGATCAATCCACCAAACCGCTCTGATGGAATTGCATCTTTGGCACGCCGCGGAAGTCGTGATGAAGGCGACATTCCTACCGTGTGGTCAAACCCTTCAAACAAAGCCCTTTCCATCGGAAGAAGTAGCTGCTCAACATTGAGTTTCCCCCGCACTTTCACATTTCTCACCCTATCCTGGCGAGTAACTCCTGCAACAGTACGATAAATGAGAAAGAGGCGACTGGACGGGTCAGCATTTTCCTCACGACGTTGATTGAAAGCTAATCAACTTTTGGGTATAGATGAACTTAGTTGGGTTTTGTTTGTTAGAATAAAAGTGCTTCCTTTCTGAAGATAGTAAATATCTTAAGAAGTCACTATTTCTTTCTTTTACAGCAAGGGATGGTCTCAGTTTTGTAGTCTCAAGACTGAGTAGACGGTTCAACTATAAAACTGAAACTAGATCTCTCGTTCTAAATGCAAAATCATTCATTTTTCAATTTCAAAAGTAGGACTTGGTAAAATATGCTTTGCGATATATTTTTGAAAAATGTGTTATGCCCTTGTAACGATTTATCCTTGCTATTAAGAGTTCAAAACACACGGCTGCTTTAAAATTGCATGCTTGAGGTAATTTTTAACAACTTTACACATTAGAAAAAGAGCGACACCGCCAGAAATACTCGTAGCTCAAAAAGTGAAGGCTGCTATTGAGTGAAATCCGCGGCGAATTGGAAGAAAAATTACTCTTGAGTTTAAAACATCATTGGAATGGATGCACCACATACAGTAAGATGAGCTTCAACTAAAGACAGTGAAGTTTCAAAAAACACACGAACTTACACCGCAACAGAAAAAATTTGGAGTCGAAAGAGCGACAGAGTTGCTGCGCTTGCCCGAAAGTGGTACGTTGCCGAATATCATTTTTTCCCGATGAGTAGCCATTTGTTATCGAGTAATAAATCAGCAAACATAATGACCAAACTACTTTGCTGGAGAGGGTCCATCGAAAATGTACACCTTCGGAAGGCCACCAGAAAGCACGCAGCACTTATGGTGAATTTTTGGGTCGCCATAACCGCCGATGATCTCTCTCTGCTCGTGTTTTTGGACCTTGGCATCAAAATGAATGCGACCGTGTGCCGTGAAACTGTTTTAGAGGCAGTATTGAAGTTTAAAACCAGGCGACGCGCTGTCATGTGACTTTTATCACATCAGCCCTGAGAAGATTGTGCGTAACTCATAAGCCAACACCAGAGACACGATCTTTCAAAAGTTCGTTCAACTGCTAGCTTACTGGAAGCTTACAGTGATGGATAAACACAGCGAACCGTCTATGAGGCGTTTGTTGTCATTGAAGTGAAAGCGACTAATATGGATCTGGTGATAAGTAAGGGCAAGTGGAAATATATGGTGTCGTCGATGAAGGACACAAAACCACCGACGTCTCGGACAGAGTGTCACACTCGGCAGCAGAAGCTTGGAGATAGTCAAGGACAGCGTCTACCTACGGTACGTCCGCGCTACATAAAGACAACAACACCAGTACCGAAACCAAACGCAGAATCACTCTCGCCAATTGCTGTAATAAAGCCCTCTCTCGAAGGATTAAACTGTATTTGTACAACAGCTTAATAATCCTAGTCCTCTTTCACGGTGCAGAAACTTTGACGCTACTAAAAATGGATGAGAACCCCCTTAGTCTTTTCGAGAGAAAAGTTGTGTGTGCAACTTTTGGGTTTGTTTGCCCTGATGGCGTCTGCAGGAGAAGATTTAACGACGATCTATATAGGCTGTACGGTGGCAAGCGCCGAGTCAAGCGTCTTCTGATACAACGCTTTAGATGGCTAGGCCATGTAGAGCGTAAGGACACTACTGTTCCGGTCCGAAATGTCTTCAAATCCGAGCCATTGCGACCACGCAACAGAGGGCGACAGAGATGGCCTACGCAAGTGGAGATGAATCTTAACCAACTTGTTCGCAACTGGAGTCAGCTGGCGAGAAATCGTCCGACCTAGAGAGGCATGCTGGTTGAAGCCCAAGTCCCCCCTAGGACAGTAGCGCCATAAGAACAAGAAAAAAGAAGAAGATTGAAGCCGTGGGCAAACAAGCATTTCGGTAGGAAGACTCGCTGCCACTTGACAAAGTACGCGACTACTAAGATTGGTTAGAAAAGAATGTTCCACACTAGAAGTGGAGTCCACCTAGAAGTGGATTACGATGAGTTACCATTCACTGGAATGTAATGTGTGACCCCAAATAATAAACCTAACTTTACAATAGGCACATTCTACATTGATCACCCTGCTCTTCTTATATATCATTTTTTGGTTTAATTTATTTTGGAGTTTGATTAAAAAAACAGATGCCTTTGCAATCACCTGAACTAAATAGTGTAAATCAGCTTGTCGTTAATTTTGTAACAATTTGATAATAATACAAATTGAGTGGTACTATAGACCATTAGGGATCAGGGCATAGAAACCACTCGCATTGTACGTGCTCGTACTGTTTTCTCACGAGTAGAATGACGCTACAGTTTCCTGCCTACTCCAAACGGCGAAATTTATACATTTTGAGTCTTGCCAGCAACACGAAAGAGGTGGTGCGGTTAAAAAACGCGAGGTGTCCCGTTCGGGAATCCAACCTAGACCTTCTGTGAGGGGGTCGATACTCAGAGAGCGAAGCTTGGTATATTATGCTAAAAACACGTGCCTTGTAACGGCTGATTCATTGTGAGGGTTAGTTTCCAATAAGCCTTTTAGACAGATTCGCGTAAATCCTATCAAACTGCTTTCTCATACTTGCCCAGTACCTTTTTGCAAGTCTTCGTGAAAAGATTCACACCACAACAGCTTCTCCGTATAGGTGGACTCCACCTGGAAGTGGATTACGATGAGTTACCATTCACTGGAATGTAATGTGTGATTCGACTTTGTACCAGGTAGGTACGTCGACTGTGATGCATCGAAACTTCTTTCCGCTTTTCTTTGCATGGGACCTCCACTTCACTACGGAACTTATTATTTGCGATAGTCTTCTTAAATCCCGCAGTTCTTCTACTTCTTCTTTCAGTGTCACTACGCTCCGAGCTGAACCGGTCCCTCAATCAGCATGGCTCTCCGGCCAACATGATCTCTTTCCACTTGCGCACTCCAAGATGGATGAGGTCCTTCTCCACTTGTGTACCTCATCTTAATCTAGTCCGTCCTCTATTGCGTTATCCCAATGACTCCGATTCAAAGACTTTTCGAGCTGGAGCAGTCCATATGCTCTACATGGCCCAGCAATCTTAAGCATTGTATACGAAGAGGCTTGACCAGGCGCATGTCGCTGTACAGCCCATAGAGTTTGTCGTTTAACCTTCTCCTCCAGACGCTATCAAGGCAAACAGGACTAAAAACCTCACGCAGTACTTGCCTTTCGAAAATACTAATGGCTTTCTCATCCGCTTTTAGTATCCAAGTTTCCGCGCGATAGAGTAGGACTGGGATGATCAAGCTGTCCTTTGAGAGAGGGCCTTTTACTCAATTGGGTCTTGAGTCCAAAAAAACAGCGTTTGGCAAGAGGGATCCTGCGTTTGATTTCGATACTTGTGTTGTTGTCCCTATGTACGGGTGAGCCGATGTAGAGGAAGTCCTTGAGTACTTCAAAGTTTCTAATATCTAGAGCTGCGCTCTGTCAGAAATGTGGATGTTTTGTGTTTTTCGTTGATGGCAGCATATATGCACCTCATCTTCGCATCATTTACCGTCAGACAGTTTTCAGCCGCTATACACAGTCGGCAATAAACACGCACAACAGTAATAGTTGCTGATGAATCTATACCCTGGTTCTTTGTGGTCTATAGCGCTACCAATTTTTTTTTAAAGTGTCCGTTTCCCAAAAAAGGTTTGATTGTTTTACGTGTCTGTCTGTCTGTTACCGTCTTCATCTCACACAAATGTTAGGCTGCCTAATTAAAATTGATGTGGCCACAGCCTAACAACTCGAAGTCCTTGTTGGAGTTTATGTGAGTCTTTTCTTCCTTCTATCCACCTCTAGAAGTCGTCAGCAGTCGGCATTGTTCGCCATAACAATTGAGCTGAGTTCACACATTCATTCATGAGAAACTACTTCGAGAGACATCTTGCTCTATGCAGGATCTTCCGAAGTTGTCCACTCTCACACAAGCTTCTATAGTCTCCTGATTTCTCCTTTCAAAATCACTTGAATTGTGATACAGTTCAGTCGGGAATCAAATCTGTTCCGTAGTCATAGTGTCCATGAGCAGAGTACAAAGAACAGAGTTCTCCATATGTGTCTATGTGACAAATTCCAACACCCACTCGTCTTCTTCTTTCAAACAAAAAGTGAAGTGGCATTTCCGGAATTCTTCGTAAAGTTCTCAAAAATCGCACGCCTTGACAGACCCGTTGCCAATCGACATGAAAGCAGAAAAGGAGATGAAGTGAAAAAGACTGTCTGATATCCTTTTGATGGCCATTCGCAGACACTTTCCGCCAGTGCAAGAGACGAAATGTCCCTGCATCCTGGATTTGTAATTCTTCCTCATCTCTTTGGTTCTTTCACAGGGGTGATCAAATGTGCTCTTTGCAGCTGAAGTCGTGCAGCTGGCAGCAGTTGGCATTGATGTGCATGGCGCTTAGTGTGCCTCCCCGTCGGTCTGTGGGAACACGAGCACATTTGTAAATGCTCTTTGCCCCCCGGATGCAGATCGACTGAAGTGGAAACAAATAAAATCAAATTATTTGCCATCGTCCTTCGGTAATAAAAAATTACTTTTTGATTAGTGTCTAGTCCGGTATGAAAGTCAATAGCCTGTAGCGATTCATCCGCATGAACGATTGCTTCTGTCTGTTGCTGACATGAATTCAAATATTTGTCAAAATTAAAATTTCGGAATTAATGAAAACCTAGATGCAGTCAATTTGATGCAATTGCATGAAATTGCAAAATGCAGCGCATTGCCTTCGGCCATTTCAGGGTGGTTGTGATTGGCACGTGCCTATTTGGGATGCTAAAAAATTTGACTTACTGAATGCGAATGGCATTGGGAGCAGCGATTTCATCCCATCTATTCTTACTTCTGCTTTATTGAGCAACACTTGGATGATAAGGAAGTGGGTTTAAGGAAATAACCAATTAGGTCTTTTTGGGAAAATGCTTCTACCACGCAATCGCTTCATAATCTTAGAAAAATGCTGATTGACCAAAAAGGGACTTCAAGAGCTTTCTGCGAGCGACATCAAGTACCTTATGAGAAGCAATGAAGAGACTGCCAAGTGGGCGTTAGGTTAGGCTCAACTGGCTGGTTATCAATCTGCAACCACACTTAGGCCTACCTTGAGTCCATTGTGACACACCACGCTGGTAGTCTACCTTAGAGTCACATTCAAGTGTTACACACTTACATTTGGCGCTACGAGAGCACCTAGGGAAGTACTCTCTTGGACTTCCAAAGAAATACTTCCCAAGGTATTTGTTTTTCTTAATTTTGCAAAAGCTTGACAGAGGAGATGCTTTCAACCTCTTCGTCGTCCCTGCAGCTAATCCAGACGTCAGTATGAGCCATGCCAAAATGGCTAGCGGTATGTTGCAAGCGTTGGTACACTACCGACAGAATAAAGAGCGATTCATCGTGAGGTTTGATTTATAATGTTAAAAAGGGACATGAATTTGAAAGCGAACTTAACGTTTTTACTTTTGTTTAAAAGAGCATTTCATGGCATTGACTGTATGAAGATGATATCACGTGAATGTTAGATAATTAAAGATAACACGGTGGATAAACTGCGAACACGACGATTGATAGCACTGATATTTAATGGATAGCACTGCCTGTTGGGAGACTTAACATATCCCAAAAAATATTTTCCAAAAGCGCGATGCAGCATCATCTAGGCTGCAAATTTAGTGCAACAAAACGAAAGTACCCAGAAAAATAATTTATCAAACAGTAAATTTTCTCACGTGTTGTATGGTTCATAGCACCGTCTTTTTAAAAGCCAGACTAGATCGAGACCATGCACAACGCCGGCTACAATTGACGGTCATATTGTGATTTGCCTAATTTTGATTTTCGGGTGCACTCTCAGCTACAGCTGCTATCACCACAAATGTAATCTGAGACTCAAATTTTCAAATGGTATTGACAAGAGTGGTTTCAGTATCTCGTTTATGCGTGCCTTAAGTTGCCGAATCGCCCGAAAAGTAATTACGAAAAAAATTCTCAAAAAGCTGATTTATATTCTCCGTTTATAGCTGAACAATACGGAGAAGCTGTTGTGGTGTGAATCTTTTCATGAAGACTTGCAAAACGGTACTGGGCAAGTATGAGAAAGCAGTTTGATAGGATTTACGCGGATCTGTCTAAAAGGCTTATTGAAAACCAACCCTCACAATGAATCAGCCGTTACAAGGCACGTGTTTTAAGCATCATATACCAAGCTTAGCTCTCTGAGTATCAACTTTTTCACAGGTGTATCAGATTGTTTCTGTGGTCCCCGTGGCGTAGTGAGTAAGTGCGTCGACACCCTCACAGAAGGTCTAGGTTGGATTCCCGAACGGGACACCTCGCGTTTTTTAACGGCACTACCTCTTTCGAGTTGCTGACAACGTTCAAAGTATAACAATCTCTCCGTTCGAAGTAGGGTCATTCTACTCGTGAGAAAACAGTACGAGCACGCACAACACGAGAAGTTGTTGTAGAAGCGAAGCCCTGGTCCCTTGTGGGCTGTAGTGCCACTCAATTATTATTATTATCAAATTATTACAAAATTTAACAATACGTCAATCTGCTTTACACTATGTTCAGGTGATTGTAGTAATTTTCTTTGCAAAGGCATCTCGTTTTTTAATCAAATTCCAAAATAAATTAAACCAAAGAATGATATATAAGAAGAGCAAGGTGATTATTCGTCATTTCAAAAACACAAAATTTGAATACAGTTTGGATCGGAAGAAATAACGTCTACTCGTAAAATGAATACTATACAGCTTCAAGCTTTAATCTTGGCCTGGTCATAAACAAAAATTTTGTCAGGATAAGGATTAACCGGGAAACTCTAAAGCAAAGTTACAAAATCAAGAGCAAATGAAAACAGAATTTTTCACTGTGGATACCTTGAACTCACTATAAATATCTATCAACGAATGTTTCTGCCTCAGCATATACTTGTTCATACATGCGGTGGCTTCTAACGAGGTTTTCGTTTTCCTGTATGCTACAGGCAGTATCAAAAAATGTCAGAACATTGTTTTCTAACAAATTTTGATAGACTATCGCGACAGTGCTGAGTAATGTTAAAAGTAAGTTTCCTAGGTTTCAAGACAGCTTCCTGGCTGTATGTTCGAAAGTTTTGCGGTAAACGGCAGCATTCATTTTGACGCCACGGTCCAAAAATACTAGCGGAGAACGACTATAGGCGGTTATTGTTAGTGGCCGTCCAAAGGTGTAACTTTTCGTAGAAGCCCTCTAGCGAGTTATCTTGGCCATTTTGTTTTGTTAACCATGAATAATGTTGACTCATCGGGAAAAAAACAAATTTGACAACTCACCAGTTGCTAGTGCGGCACCGTTTTCGCCCTTTAGACCCAAATTTTTTTCTGTTGCAATGTAAGATCGTGTGCTTTTTAAAACTTCAATGGCTTTAGCCCAAGCTCAATTTACAGTATGTGTTGCATTCGTTCCAACGATAGGTTAAGCTCATGAGTTAATTTTTTCCACCTAGACGCGAATTTCAAGGATTCGAGGCTTATGATGACGTATGATCACATCCATGGTGTTATAAAACGCTGCCAGTATCACGGTATGAAGCTATGGTCCGAGATGGTAGCTACTTGTGGTTTTTCTGCCAAATATAAAGCAATGACAATATAACGTTTGAATTGCAAAATATTTTCAACACAAGTTTTTTTAAAAGGCTTGTAAATAACAAAATTATCTGTCATGTGTCAAATTTTAGCTCACTGCCAGGATCGGTTTGGAAATTATAGGAGTCTAATTTTGTGTACAGTTCAAGTTCAGTCAACAAGGACCCTAAACGTACAGCCAGTCTTACAAAGTATTAAAGTGTTTCGACTCCAAAATTCGGACTTAAGTCCCATAAAGCACCTCCGTCTCTTTCAAAACAGAATGTGCGAGCTATTAATTCAAGAGAACCTTTCGAGACAGCATTCCATGAAGAGTAGCAAAACCTAACAGTGGCTATAATATAATGCCTAGTCGGATCACTAATCAGATGACCACAAGGAGTTAAAAGAAATAATGCATACAGTCTTAAAATTGATAGTTGTAGTAATTCTTGTTACTGTCCCATTTATAATACGTTTTCAACTAGTAGTGCCTTCACCTATTTCGAGTTGCTAACATCACTTTGTCTAACTCGGCTTCGCGGGAAATAGGGAAAACAACACCATTATCGAAATCAAACGCAGAATCACTCTTGCCAATCGCTGCTTCTTTGAGGTCAAGAGGCAATTGAGTAATAGAACCCGAGAGAAATCTCTCGAAGGACAGCTTGCCATGCCAATCCTACTGCATGGCGCGAAAAACTGAACATTACTAAAAGCGGATGAGGAAACCCTTAGCCTGTTTGCGTTGATAGCATCTGTACATTTCTACAGCGACATGCGCCTAGTCAGGCGGCTTCGGATACAACGCTTAAGATGGCTAGGCCATCAAGAGCGCATGGACACCACTGCTCCGGTCCGAAAAGTCTTCGAATCTGAGCCATTGGGACAACGTAACAGAGGACGGCCTAGGCTAAGGTGGCGCACACAAGTGGAGAAGCACCTCGACCAACTTGGAGTGCGCAACTGGTGGCAGCTGGTGAAAGATCATGCTAGCTGTAAAGGCATGCTAGTTGAGTCCCAGGCCCACCCCAGACTGTAGCGCCACAAGAAGAAGAAGAAGAACAGCACTGAGCAATGATTAGGCAGTTAATACGTCGTAACACCCTTCCATGACAATCCATCTGAAGCCAAGGGTATGTACATAAGTGTACAAGTGGGGGATATGCGTTTAGGGGACTCCTCACATCCATCTTAATAGTGTGCTTCGGCGAAAATTTCATGACTGTCTGCAAAAAAACAAGACATGAGAACATTGTCTTGAATTTGCAATGTCTCAAGATTCCTCAATGATTTCCAAATCTCGTGCAAATCGCTTTGCAGATATGTATTGCAAGATAGCCCAACAGACAGTCGTTCTTTCCTACCTGCTTCACTTAAGCATGTATTTTTTTATGCCCTCTACACTAGCCCTGGTCTTCATTTCGAAAACTTTTACACTGTATAAGCCTGACGGACGTGTCTCTCGAGTACGCAGAGAGGTATGTCATTCACAATCACCCTTAAACAATGGATAGACCTTGAGGACGATTTTTCCCTCCTCAACAGCGGTCGGCAGGATACCGACTACCCTCTTGAGGACGTAATCTTATTCGCAAGTTGATGACACTGCTCCTTGCAAATGAGAATGTTCTGCTTGCGTTGATTTCTCAGTTGGAGTAAAAATGGGCAAAGTTTCTTGAAAACCAATCGTCGATTGGCCTACTAAAATAGGACAAAAATAGAGATCCTCCCACTGCATGGATAATACATTGCCTACAATCCACAACACACATCCAAATCGTTTCCCCAAAATGGCAAAGGTGCACGTTGAACTCGTCCCCGGAAGGTATTCAGTGCTATTCTTAACTTCCGTAATCAAACGTTCTTCGACGAATTTGGCATGCATCCCATTAGCGAGGACTCTTAACATTCGCAGAAGCCAAATCAATGTCAGGCCATTGTGCTCTCAAAATTGTACAGAACGCACCCACATCTCCAAATCGCCTGCGGCTCAATTGGTACCACGGAGACTCCGCTCCGCATCAGAGGACGAGAGACCCCCTTAACCGAAGGGCATTTCCCGCATTCCGTGATAACATCGCATGATTCCGTTTTACTAGAATCCGAATGCCACGGCAACCCATTCGGTAGAATTTCCTTTGATCTCACTTCATTTCATCCGCCAACCAGGCCAGCCTCCCTCGCCTTCCTCTCCTCCTGCTCGACCTCGTTCTTGTAGTCCCGTTCCCGTAGTCGGCGTCGTCGTCGTCGTCGTCGTCTAATTGAAATGACTACCGTTGTGCGTACGCCTAAGCAGGAGATGCTATGAATACCTATCAGTTCACCTTCAGTGCGCCTAAGATGTAACTCAAATCCAATTCAATCATGGCTCTCCCCCACCCGCACATTCGAAAGTCAGGGAATCAATCCCGTGGCGGACGACCGCCCTCGTTTCGAGCACACACACGCACACACCCACATCGATCATCATTTCACTTCAAGTCCTGAAATGATATGCCAATTATGGACTCGGAATCATTCATCTGTCATATGCACTCGCAATTATAATCGAATCAGATTGACAGCTCCCACTGCCGATAGTGGTGGCGGCCGGGACTGGTGGGTGATCGAAATGAATGTCCTTAATTGCTACGGATAGAATGTATTCCACCCTGAGTGCATAGAATTCAGGCTCGTCATTGCGAAAGCGCGAAGGGAATAAATTGTGTGCGAGCGCTTGTATGGGTGTGGAGGCACTTTAAGGGCTTTACGGCTTGATGAATGCAAACACCCATCGAACTAATCCATTTTTCACATTCAAATGAATTTTGAATTGCGGCCCACTTGATGCGACTTTCAATGTGGACACGACACACAGCAGGTAGTCCTTGGTGTTGGGAGTATCCTTGCAGGGTACAGATTTGCCACGCCATCTGCTGATGAGTTTTTGAGGACTGTAATGGAGTTTTTCGTTTCGATATGTTGTGTGTGTGTTTTTTTCACCGTGGCGTTACATTATTTATTTACTTGGAGAGCCCACTACATGGTGGGTCATATTTTTGTGTGTTGTGTGTATTCACTGTATATTGCCCGTTGTGAGAAGAATTGTATTTGCAGTTGAAATAAGTGAAACGGGCCTAAGACAAGCAGTTATCCTTTTGGATGCGCGAGAAACAAATTGTCGTCAGATGGACTTCACATGTCATACTACTGGTAGTATCATTTGCATCAAGCTATACAAGAGCTTGAATTAAAGGCTACAACATAGGCTTCAATTTGTTAGAAGGCACAAAATAAATCGAACATTTCCGCGAAAAGTTATATGCGTTTTATCGTTTGTGAAAATTCAATATTTACAAATTTTAGGAGAAATTGCTTTTTAACGCCGATCTTGAATTACGAAACTTCGGTGGGCTGCTTAATATTAAGTATGTAGCCGGCTATCGGTTCCGAAATCAAACTCAGAATCACTTTTGCCAATCGCTGTTTCTTTGGACTCGAGAGGCAATTGAGAATTGGAGCATTCTTTCCAAGGACTAAGCTGGATAAGTATAACAGCTTGATCATCCCAGTCCTACTTTATGGCGCAGAAACCTGGATGTTACTAAATGCGGATGAGAAAGTCCTTAGTCTTATCGAGAGGAAAGTAATGCGTGAGGTTTTATGTCCTGATTGCGTTGATGACATCTGGATGAGAAGATTTTACGAAGAACTTTATGGGCTGTACAGGGACTCGCGCCTGATCAGGCGTCTTCGGATACAACGCTTACGACGGCTAGGCCATGTAGAGAATATGGAAACTACTGCTCTGGCCCGAAAAGTCTTCAAATCTGAGCGATTGGGATAACGCAACATAGGACGGCCTAAGCTAAGGTGGCGCCCACACATGGAGAAAGACCCCAACAAACATGAAGTGCGCAACTGGAGGCAGCTGGCGAAAGATCGTGCTGGCTGGAGACCCATATGGTTGAGGCTCAGGTCCACCCCGGACTGTAGCGCCACAAGAAGAAGAAGATATAGCCGGGATTGACCGTGTTTTTCTCCGTCTTGAATCTTGTGGTACATACAGGGTGGGCCAATTACAAATGTTCGTTTTTAAAATTCAAGAAAATGAAGAAGATTATATTTTGTGTATCATTATTAATACCAACAAGCATTTCCAGGAATTATAAAATATTATGTCTTTTCCTGAATAAGCTGGAGGTTGTCCAAATCTGGGTCTTTCTAACATCTATGATATTCCACGGGCCGCAGATCCTGGATTCAGTGCAATTACAGGCTGAGCTGCGCCTGTCCTCATAACCGACTAGTCTGAGACAGTAAATAAACAAGCCGCATCAGACCACTTAGCTCGGTAAACTAACATTGGCTCTAACCGTGGTTTCGAGTCTTAGGCACAACACTGCCCAAGGTAGTACGCCAATTGAGTATCACACTCTCGGGCACTGCAGCCCCATTCTCATCTGTGTATGACCTCGGATACGAGTACCATGAGTGTTGTCCACCTGAACACCAGTCTTATGAAGTTTTTGCACAATAAAGTGTTTAGGTCGATTCCCGGGCCTTTGACCTTTGCGTTGCTGACAATACTCAAGGAATACCAATTGTCTACGAAAAGCTTCTCAAGTCTCGCCATTCGGAGACTGCAAAAAATTGAAGGTCCCTTCTACTCGTGAGAAAACAGTAGCACGGGCAGCACGAGTAGTTGCTGAAGAAGCTAGGCTCTGGTCCCTTGTGGGCTGTGTGGCAAGTAGCAACATACTATTGGAAGCACATATCGTTCAGGTTTATATCCTCAAAGGAAATCCATCTTTCGTATCGCGAAAGTCAATACCATTCACGGTAACTGCTTGGCTGACCTGTTTTTCGAAGAAGTATGGCCCGATGACGCCGCCAGTTCATAAACTGCACCAACTAGTCACTCTTGGGGCTGCATTGGCTCACTTGTGGACTCCTATTTGCCCAAATGCGGCACTTGAGCTTGTTTACGATCTCACTGAGGTGAAAGTGAGCCTCGTTGCTGAAGATAATTTTCTTTGTAAAGTCACCATTTACTTCTGTCTGTTTGGTGTTTTGTATTGGCGACCAAATGGTCGTGAGTCGATTGAATCATGTGAGCGTGTGAATTTAAGTCCAAATTGGTACCTCTTCTGCCATACAATCTCGAATAATAGAAGATGCTTTAAGTTGGCAGTCTGTTACTGACACCTGTACCAAATTTCACTTCAAAATGTTCGCATTTGAGTTGCGCGTCCTTTCGGCTTTTACATTCTCTAAAATTAATCAGAAAATTCTAGTGATAAACAGTTGAAATTGTTACAGAATGTCTTCGGTGATCAAGCTCTTTCTAAAACACGAGTTTATGAGTGGTACAGAAGGTTCACAAAATGTTAAGAAGGAGCTGAATATCATGCGCTGTGATCTGCGTCAACTGAAAGCGAAGAAGCAATAAAAGACTACATATACCAAAATAGGACATTGCAGTGTATTTTAAATATTGGAAAAAACGTTGGCACAATTGTATTGAATCCTATAGTTGCTGGCAGGGCTTACTGGGTATCTGAAGGTAGACGAGTGATCCAAAACGTTAAGATTTGTAAATAAATTCCTGAACTTTTTCTACCGCGAGGTGAAAACTTCCAGAACGGCATATTGCCTTAAAACTGTGCGCATTTATAACGGGTCGACCTATTCGAAGGATTTACTTAAATGACAAGGTCCCATCGCCATTAATGACGTTTTCAATATCTAGTCTCCTTAATATACAGGAAAAGCTTAAGTCAAAACTTTGTCACCTCACGCGTGTACACACAGGCCACACAACTCAATTTAAATTAAATCATCCATTGACTGCTAAGAGTCCCAAAATTGATTGGAATGCATAAACTCATCAATTACCCGCAACAATTGTAAGCGTACAATTTGCCGTAGCTCCATCCTGAGGCCAGAGTACGCGATAGTTTCTGCACCCCCAAAGGACCTATTATCCATCATGGCCTAATTCGACCGCAAAACGCTTGTTTCGGTGCTGTGCTGAAAATGCCAATAAATTAACGGTTCAATGATAGATTCACAGTAAATAAAGTGGTTGGCATTTAAATTAAACGCTATCGCGACATGTGCTCGCACCAGCACTGTGGAGCACATCACGCCGCAATACGGATTCATTAAGTTGCGCCGCCAACTCCATTATTTCATGGATACTCTCTAATTGAATCCAGACTCAGTGCCGGCAGCGGGCGCAAAATTACAATTCCCTCATTATGGGCCGCTTTCAGTGGTGATGATGGAACAGTATTTGCGGCTTTAGGTTTTAATTGGTTTTTAGCACGCAACTGTGCATCAGTGTGTGGGCGCTTTAAGCGGTTGGCGGCGTGTCTAGTTCTTGTGACTTTAAGGGAGAATTCCAATTAAGTGGATGAATGGGGGTGACCGTCTTTTAAGTTTTTCTTTTGATTGGAAGAAAAATTCGGGCAAAAAATTTGGACAACGAATAGAAATATGCAGCGATAGAAAGGACCGTGAATGAAACGTCACAAGAATTCTTGTTCCGCTTCTAAGTTGGAAGTGAGAGTTTAGTTTACGTACTGAATTTGTTGCGCTTCTTACTCTTTGTATCATACCGGTGTCTTGTTGAAGTTTTCGCAGTGATTTTGCTAGCACCCAATAACTTTGTTGCGTCTTCCTACAGTTCTTTTCACGGTGAGTTACGTAGCAAGTGGTTTCGTTCAGAGGGCAACAACCGAGAAAATAATGACATTCTGCGTATCCTTGCTATTCCTTTCAGCAATTTTTATTACGGAACAATGATTGTCACTGAATATCGGCAACCACGGCTCATTTTGAGGTCGTTTATGTGATTTTCCTAACGACTCAATAATATCGACGGTAGTGAAAACTTGGACAAGAACAGTTCCTAGAACGACTAAGACAAAAGCTTAGACAAAGACTTGAACAGAGATTTAAACTGAAACTTCGAAAAGGAGTTAAACTCAAACAGGGACAAGGCTTAGAACCATTCGTTCGAAAAGGACTTTGACCAACACTTGGACGGGAAATTAATTAAAGACAAGAATCTTAATAGGATAAGGAATAGAAATACGTCACAGACAAGGTTTACACAAGGCCTTGAGAGAGAAATTCGTAAAAGCCTGGGCAAAATAATTGGACAAGAACTTAAACGAGAATTCGAGCTAAGTCTCAACACATATTTTGGCAAAGACGTGGATAAGAATCTGTTCAAAAATTTGAACAAGAACTTGTAGCAGAACCTAAACAGAAACTTGGAAAAGACTTAAACTAGACCATGGACAAGGTCAAGGACATAAATTTCACATAAAATTTGTACAATAACTTCAAAAAGATCATGACTAAGAACGAAGAACTTGGAGAAGAAATTGGTCAAAGATTTTGACAAGAAATTGGACAAGAACCTAGACAAGACCTTCAACTTAAGGTAAAGTAACGACTTGGGCTAAATCATGAAACAAGGACTCTGAAAAGGTCTTCGAAACGGCCTTGGACTTAGACTTTGATAAAAAAGTGATGAAAGACGAAGATTGGGCAGGAAACTAGATAAGGACAGGGCATAGACTTTGACATGAAATTCGAAAAAAACTTCGACCTGAAATTGAACAAGGATTTCGGGAAAAAATTACTGGAGGACTTGGACAAAACATGGGACAAAGATTTAAACAAGACCTTTGATGAGGATGTGAGCAGAAACTTAGGAAATAATTTCAACAAGCAAATAGACAAGGACTTGAACAAGAGTTCGGAAAGGTGTTTGGACAAACACTTGGACAATTTTTAAAAGGACTTGAGTAAGGAATTATACAAAACTTGGGTAATGATTTGGCTAAGAACTTGAAGAAGACTACGTCGTCGATAAGAACTTGAAAATAAACTTGAAAAGGGAGTTTGGAAAGGACTTGGACACGTCTGCTTATTTCTGGAAATCTTGAACATGTTATAAACTAAGAAAGCTCTTTACTAAATAAAGACGTTAAATTTTTGTATGGTAAATTCTAAAAGAAAAGACAAACTTTGATTTGCCTGGTATGTCTCACTCAGAGACACAGTTTTTATTCTGAAGCCGTCATTTATCGAGTTTTAAAATTTGACATCATCAATAAGTGGGTGTCAATCGAAAGTAATAGAGAAGGAATCAGTTTCTTTATAATCACTCTCTGCCCATTGGCCGGAGTGTCTGGGTTGTACGGTATTTTTTGTATTTGAAAAAACTAGACATCTCTCGGCGTGTAAAATATCTTATAGCCTAAGTTTATTACAGCGGCGTCTTTTAATTTTCTGGTGGAAAAACTCCTTTGCAACATTATAAGGGTAATATATTAGGTGCAAGCTATTGCGCAACTTAGGCCTCATTTGAATTATGTAGTACGAGTTATGGCAGTGGAAGCGGACAGATTACCAAAAACAAGTCTGCCTGAAATGTTACAAACTGGGGAAAATTGAATTCGAGATTGGGAAAATCTAGCCCCGGAATGCAGTCTGAAGTTATCAATTGGGCCTAATTGGCAAGAAGCAGCTGTTCGGAACAAGTTCAACACCAACCCAGAGAAAGCTGGTCAGCAACAACAGCATAGGCTTCATTATAGCAGACTGAATTACTCTTCAGTCTTCAGTCTTCAGTTGCTAGTCTTCAGTCTTCAGTCTTCAGTCTTCAGCCTTCAGTCGTCAGGGCACATCTGTACCACGTGGTGAAACTAATGAATTAAAGCCCTTTCCGTCCGAAGAAGTATGTGTTCAACATAGAGTTTCCCCCCCACCGTCGCGTTCATCATACTCAGCCTTAAATTATACGATCGGGAATTAAGACTGCCAAGATGAGAAGTTAGTTCCTGAGTTAGTCAGCCTTATTCTGACATTCGAACGATTCGAATAATCTAATATCTCTACTTACATGTCATTCGAATGTCAGAATAGCCTGAAAAATGAACTTTCGAATCTCAGAATACAATCTATTCGAATTCGATTAACTTTCGAAGGATTATTCGAATCGTTCGAATGTCAGAATAAGGCTAACTAACTCAGGAACTAACTTCTCATCTCGGCAGCTTGAATTCCCGATCGTATAATTTCGCTCTTTTCCCAAATTTCGTGATCATAGCTGAGAGTAGAAACTAACACTGGTTTAAAAACTGATAACTTGTCTTCAACACCAAGTTCGGCTTTCCACTTCACTTCTCTTCTTTCCGATCTGCTGCTAAAATAGATCCCCCTTGGCCAATCCTACGGAAAGTTCAGTGTTGCTCCTCGCATCACTCGTGAAAAAGACCCCGAGATCCTATCGATACTCCACCTGTTTCAATGGGACTTCAGTACCATTTAGAGAGCATTGAACAGGCGGTTTGGAAGCTACTATTACTTCGGACTTGTATACATTTACCTTCATTCCAGAATCAGCACATACCACCACAAACCCACTGAGCACGACCTGGAGTTCCGTCTTTATGGATGTGAGAACAACTCAGTCCTCTGCGAAGAGAAAATTACATACCTGGAGCTGTTCCTCGTCTCGGCTACTCCGCAACATCCATATATATATAAAAACAAGGAGGTTTAGTATGTGTAACCAAAATGTGCGTGAGGACGTAATTCACCTCCTAGCGATTTGACCTGTCCTTAAAGAGTCTCGATTCAATGTCTTTAGAGATGACATACTTGAATTGGAGGAAGCCTAAGACATACTTAACGGACACAGATGTTGGAAAAAAATATGTAGGTACACAACGATTGCGCTAAGATACAGAAGATGTTTAATGGAAGAGCATTTTTGAATTTAAACTACTAATAGGTAGAAATGAAGGGGCTAGTCAATGGCCTTAAGCCAATCCAAAATATTATTTTGTTATTTTATGAAAAAGTAGTCTAGCTAAGAAACTTACTAATTTAAATGAGCTCCACGTTCTGGAGCCCGACTATGTTTCAATTTTCGAATTCTGTCATGTATGGGGACAAATTGGCGTCATTTTCTATTTAATTTTTCTTTGATATGTTTTTCCAAGGGACATTGAAATTCCCACATCGAATTCATAACTCCACATAAGTAGATCTTTGAAACATTGCCGACTAAGGCAGTGAAAAGGGAAGTTTGAACAGTTTCCCCCATCCAACAACTAAATTTCCTGTCAACTACCCCTTTTGAAATTTCCCATCCCTTCTCCATTTTGAAAATGCAACTGCTTCTGATAGAGTTTAAGATATCCTCTGTGCCAATGCCCACCATCAGCTTTAATCCCCCTTCCCACAAAAAGATTAAAATCACACCTTCTTTATCCAAAACCATTCAAAATTTCCCCCAGAAAAAGGTCAAACACAATTTCTGACAAGGCAAAAAACATTCCACTCAAAACGATAAAAATGCTAGAAAGGAGGGAAAAAACGCCACGAATTGAATTTCCAAATTGACAGCACGAACATAAAACGTCAAAAAGGAAACACATGTTCGCGTTTATTTTGAACGGAAATTCAAAAACATTCCCTGTGACACATTCATTGATGTGATCGGCCCCCAATGATAGAGAGCACCAACAGAAAAAGTAAACAAAGTCGAAGATGAAGCGAAATGAATACGCTCTCATGTGTGACGTTGCGACGACGACGACGGGCTTTCACGCAATTGTGTGTGTGCAGTCGGATATTGGAAGATATTATCATCGGTCGTCGGCGGAACACATCGCACGTCAACTTGTGGTTAAGGGCGGCCCAAGGACTTGTCACACCGCACCACCGCCCGATTGGAAATCAAAGTTAAACGCTTCAGCATTAACGGAACGATGAACGGTATTGATTAATATTTTGAACTAAACGATGCAGACGTTGTTGTCAGTCAAAATGGTGTAAATCAATCCTCGGCTGGTGTTGTGTGTGACAGAAAAAAAATCGGAATTCTGGTTTTGTGCTTTTGGCTCGTTTATGTTCGCCCGGAGGTACACACGTAATTACACGATGTCTGACACAATGGTGGCGCTGCAGGACGCGAACTGAGTGCGTGCTCTCGACGTTAATTGAAGGTTAAGAGGATTTTTTCCTTTACATGACAATCAGTAAGGAGAGTGCTGTTTTGCTTATTCGGACAAACGCGGCATCTCTAAAGTTTACGGACAGTGGGAGTGTGCCTTTCAGTAAGGATGCTCTCATATTTTCCGTATGAAAGATGTGACCAACTGCTACTAGATCCTTGTCCTAAATAAGGAGTGGGGCATCATGGTCGCAATTGTGGCCCACCTTCGTGAGGCCCTTTACACCGGCTGTGTGGGTGTGCATAGGCCTCATCCTTGTCTACATAATAACCACCGACGCGGTAAAGGATAGATTGACTCAGACTCCCGTAGACGTCTGGATAGCTAGTAGCCGAACAATGCTCATGATGCTTGCTATGCCTACTGAAACCCCAATACGCCGTTCCTACCGGTTTCACTTCCAGGTGCTGCTCTTTTGCTTCGTCATTGGGAACTTATACTCGAGCCTTCTGCAGTCTTTTCAGACGGTCTTCATAAAAGTGAAGCAGTGCGACACGATCCAAGACCCGATTGAAAGCAAAATTCCTCTAATGATGGTCAGCTACAAATGGGACAGCGACGAGCTCCCAGATGTGGTGGCAATTGTGGTCCCGGTGAGAAACAGCATTTTCCTGAAGGAGAGGAACTCAATCCAGTCTTGGGGCAAACGTGACTTCTTAATGGAGATCCTGATTAGAATCCTCTTTGGCAACCAATGTGGCTTCAATCTTTCGAATCCCGAAGTGTCAAAATTCTTACCATCTTCCAATACCCTCAGTCTTAAAATACGAAGACAAGTCCTGTAAGCCAAGCTTAGCGACTGAGCAGATTCTTTTGTACCTTCAAGTGGAAATGTTGCGTCAGATCCTGTCAGCGAGCAAGGTGTACTTCCCGAATACTTAAGCGAATTAGAGCTGTGTAAATTGAAAACGGCCACAATCGCGAGTTCAGTGCATTCAGTCCTCATTGTCACAGCGAGCTCCTACCCAGGCTTAGACCCCTTAAAACTAAAGCAGCAGTTTATTGAATGTTTGCGAACGTAGAACCTCCGACTGGATTATGCCAAACAGTGGATCGTGGTCTATGGGTTCGAGGTGATTGCGCAATCTGCGACCAACCGCCAACAAGGACTACTCTCCTCTTACCCAGGATCACCGCACTCCGCCATACTCTTCTTCAAACAAGATGTTCACTCCATCGGCACAACCGCCGCAGATAATACCACTCATGTCCTTTTTGTGGTGCGCACTTCAATTTGAACGGCCCCCCAAGATGTGCTCTCAATTAACTGATTAGGATTACATTATTGTCCGCAATTAGTGTAAATGCCGCGAACAAAGCGGATGCCCCCACCACGACGACGCTGCATTGCACAGCGCCCGCTGTTCGCGGCGATTTGTCGAGAGTGGATTAATTACCTTTCGGGTAATCGTGCGTCGCCGGCAGCCAATGGAACAATTAAAATCAAATCAAGGCGCGTGTAGTGGTGGCTCGCCCAGAGTGTTGTCGCAATCGACGACCGCATTCAGTTGCGGGAATGATGGCAGCGCCACGACGTTCGGTTCGCTTCGCGACAATCCATGATGCGTTGGGCATCATCGTGAAAATCCTCTATGTCCTGGGCTACTCTGGATTCTATCAGACGGGGCCGCGCTTCGAGACCTCCACCGGAATGCTGATCTATAACATCCTGATGGCGTCCACAGTGATTGCGGTGATGGTGCTGGGCATCTACTTCAAGCTGACGTACAAGGCGCACCTGTCGTTCTTTCAGGAAATGGACAGGCTGCTAATTTCGATTGTGCTCCTGGAGCTAGTCATCACGATAGTCTCCTTCGGAGTGAACGTCTACGGAATGGTCAGCAACCGGGAGAAACACATCCGTGTAATCGACCTCATCGATCGACTGGACAGGGCGCTGATGCGGGAGTTCGACGCCGAAATGGGCTACGAGAAGCTGGCCTTCAAGACGATCCTCGTGATGTCGGTGTTCTTCGTGTACGAAGTCGTCGTGACCATTTCGGCCGTCAGCCACTGGACCAGGGGCGACCTCCTCACCGTAACCGTGGTCGCCTGCGATTACTCCCTGATAATAGCCGGCATGCACATGACCACCTACGGGTTCATGACGATGTCCGACGTGGTGAGGATTCGATTTCGACTGCTGCAAAAACTGCTCCACCCCGGGTATCTGCGGAAGCACTTCGCCGATGAAGACGTGCGTGCGTCCAAGCTCCATGAGGCGGTGAAGATTTATCGGGATCTCTACAAGGTGATTGATGACCTGAACCGCGTCTATGGGATGTGCATGCTGTCCTGCCTGGCCCACGACTTTACCCTGACGACCAGTCAGCTGTACTTGATGTTCGGCCGATCATCGAATATCTGGTCAATCGGGAACCTGCGGGTGTTCGTGGGAGTGCTGGCGACCCTGGTGCCGCCAGCTTATAAAATGGTCATGATGCCGGTGTACGCCAGCCTGTCGATTAAGGAGGTGAGTGATGGTACCTTCCCCGCCCAACTCAACGCGTCTCTCGATATCCCCTTCAAGCAGGGTAAGAAATGTATGAAGGCAATAAAGTTGATGGATGACGCCTTTCCCGGAGATGACCAGGTTCGGCAAATTGTCGGGGCAGCGCTGCGCTGGCACAGTCATAACAAGGTGGAGTATAAAATAGGGCACATTAACTGTAATACGGGCATGATGGCGATGGTAAGTGTTATTTTTTCTTCGACAGTGTGTGTGCGAGGTGGGTGGTCAGCGGTGATTTATTGACACAATTTGTACATGTTCAATCCATTCAGATGATTTCGGCACTAGTGAATTACGTTATCGTTCTGATACAATTTCAACTGCAGGAAGAAGTTGTCAACAAGGAGAAGCCAAGAGAGTTCCAATAAAGATCGGTGTGCTGGTGTACAAGAGAAGGGGGTGTTGTTTTATTTTGAAATTGTTGTGACAGGATTTGTTGACGCTGCGCCATCGAACTGGATTGTAGTCTAGTGTTGGTCAACCTAAGAGCTCAGAAGCTAAGGAGTTGCAACTGATGGATGTGGAAGAACTGACTGAAGCAGAGGCAGTTCTCGGAGCTCTGTAAATTCGAAATAGCTATGACGATGCTTTACGAGGATGGTGACATGGAATCGCATTTATTTATGATAAGCAAAAACGAGTTGAAACTCGAAACACTGTCAAAACATTTTCCCTCATCTACAAAATTCAAGAGTGCGTGAAAAAAGCCCAAGTTGTTAAAAAATGGTTGAGTTCACTTCCTGAAGGGACACAAACTTGTCATTTTTTTAGTACGTAACTGCCAAATGCTTTTAAAAAATGTACAAAAAATTTACTGAAAAAGTAGAAACGAAACCATTAATGCGCGAGTGTAAATCACACCCAGTTTTGCTTATACTACTGTTAATTTGATCAACTCCAATTCATTTGGATCTTCGAGAGAGATACAAGGTAGATAGAATACATTACGATGTCTCACTTGTTGTTCTTTTGAGAGCATTCATGTGAAAGGTTAGCACAGTTTTCGAAAGTCAAAACCTCATTGACATTGTTTTAATACTTGTCCATTTACCCGTTGGTGTATAGGATATATGTAAGTGATGTCAATCCTTAGTTCTCTTATTCTCTTTTTTTCGTTTAAGCGCAGGTACTCCTCTTTATTGGAAGTAGCGGTCTGAAAACATTGGTACTAGTCCCGACAAGTTCTTGAAACAATGTATATCCGCAATGAAAAATTCCTAACCACGCCGTCATACACTGGGCTTTTTGTAGGGAATCATCACGGGGGCAACAACTCTGAATCAAAGAAATGAGTAGGTAATATCCAGGAGATACGTAAAAGTCATCCGTTTGTCGAAAGAGTGACATATTTTACTGGGAAATTCTCGAGAAAAACGACACGTTCGATAAGGTGATCTGCTCAAATCAGCTACACTGCTTGAAGACGTATTTGATTTTGTAGAAAAAATTATTTCAGTTTCTTTGTGTCCGTATATCTGGGTCTTTCTGAGATGCTGTTTGCCTGGGATGTCATCTGTCTGGAATGTCGTCAGTCTAGACTGCCATCTGCCACGGATGCCGTCTGTTTGGGATGTTATCTGTCTGGGATGCAGCCTCTTTGTGTTTCTGAAAAAGCAACAAATTTCTGCACACTGCTTAAGACAACTAGTTTGATCTAACAAAGTGTTACCAAACCTCCCCTAGAGCCAGAGCAATTCAAGTCGTGGTTTTGTTTTTGGCATGACTGGCATATGACAACTGGCAAATTTATTTATCACTTGGAGTATAATAAAATTAGGCGCATTCTAGCCGTTTGTGATGATGGAGGACATGGGAGTAGATGAACGCCTTAAACTACTACTAGACTTACTACAAAAGTGATGATTTAGTGAGGTCTAGGTTCGTTTCTTGAACGAGACACCTTGCATTTTTTCACAGCACCACCGCCTTCGAGTTGCTGACAACACTCAAAGTGTATCAATCTCGCCGTTCGGAGTAGGCAAAAAATGCAGGTCCTTTCTACTCGTGAGAGAAGAGTAGCACGCACACCACGAGTAGTTATTTTATTTAGAAGCAAGTCCTTGTGGGCTGTAGTGCCACTCAATTATTATTATTATTTTTAGCTTATTGAGCGGTGAGTAAGGAGTAATGGATCGACTATGGAAGCTATCGATAAAATTGTGAAGAAATTTGAAGAGAGAGAAAGGGTTCCTAGTTTTATAGTGCCTGTGAATCATCCGTCATATGTTCAGTCAAAAATATTGCTGTTGTATGTCCAATTGCTTCTGATAATCCGAATTTATTGATTGTCTAGCTTTCGCAGCATTATCAATTTTATCTGCATTTCCTTTCTTTTATAGTTGAACTTAAGCAACAATTGAAGCCTTCTAAATATTCACAAACGCTGGACATACGCTTACTGATTAAAGAAACAAAAAACAAAAAAACACGGACGGCACATTTCCATTCCTCCGAGGGAATGTAAACAAACAACATTTTTGTTTTATAATTGGCGCCCGCTAAAGGTACTGTTTCGTGTCCTTAAGTGACCGGAATTAGGTCATAGCAGGGGCCAAAGGTATAGATGAAGAGAGGAAAAGGAGGTTTTTGGCGGATTGGTCTTAAATGCCAGGTGAAATGTTGGTCTCAAATGGGCCTCAGAGCCTCAGAGAATCGACAAGTAGTAAAAGAACTGCCGTTGTATCTGGACAAATTGATTGTTTCACGAAAGGTATAACTGGTCCGTGTTTTTACGTAGATGCCAATGGGTTGACGGTTGCGGTCAATTCGAAGTGATGTGCTTGACTGACAACCGATTTCTTGAACCAACAATGAAGGATTATAATTTGCACTTTATGTGGGAACAAGGGGACTGGTACAAAACTACCAATTATGGTCGAATTGACTGAGTAATTTTCTGGTGGCATAATTTCACATTTTGACGACGTTTTCAGCCACCAATGTCAGGCGATTTGACAACGATTGATATTTGTCTGTGGTGTTAGAAAAAAGCAAATAATCGCCGAACTCTAGGCGCATTGAAAAGCCAATAGTACTCAAATGATGGTCGAAATACCGTCCGAGATGTGCGAAAAAGTGGTTAAGAGTTATCTCAAAAGAAACGCAGCTTCCCGAGGCAGAAATTTAATTGATAGTGTTTTTAACATTTAACTTATGTCCTTGGACTGACATGCAGGGAGCACCACTAAATCCATATTATTTTTAGGAAGTACATACATTCAAGTGATACGCGTCAGATTTTCATAACAATTTGATTGTTAGGTTACAAGTTACAGTGCTTCAAGTGACGCTAGTTTTACGAGTTTCAAAAAAATGGAAAAACAGAATTTCGTGTGTTGGTTAAACTCTGATTTTTGATGCGAAAAAATACTGGGCAAGCTCGGCAATGGGTTTGAAAAATTTTACAGGGACGTCTATTTGTCGGTGGTATGCTGACTTTAAAAGTGGCCAAACAGACGTTTGCTCACAATGGACAGACAGACATACAGACACCAACGATGCTGAACGCTCTGGAAGCCCAATTGAGGTGGTTCCACCTGGAAACTTCAAAATAGTACACAAAATCGGTTTTGAAAACCACAAAATGAAATAGCGTGAGATAGCTGGCACCTTAGAGATATCAGAAAGCAGTGTGTACACCTTTTTGCATGAACATCTGTATATGAGAAAGCTGTTTTTGGACCAAAAACAAGAACGTATCGATGATTCTGACAGTTGTTTGGAACTGTTTCGTCAGAATAAAAAGGGACTTTTGCGTCGGTATGCTACAATAGATGCAACGTAGATCCAACACTAAACTCCGGAGTTAAATCGGCAGTCAGCGAAGTGGACAGCAGATGGGGACGCACGCCCAATGCATCCAAAATAACGAAGGACGGTTGGCAAGGTCATGACATCCGTATTTTGGAATGCGCACGTAATTTTATTCATCGACTATCTTGAGAAAGGTAAAATGATCAACAGAAGTGCTTCATGGCATTATGGGTGCATTTGAAGGAAATTGAAAATGAAGAAGAAAAAAAATTATTTTCCACCAAGACAATCCACCGTGTCACAAGTCGTTGGCTGCCATGGCCAAATCGCACGAATTGGGCTTTGAATTGCTTCCTCACCCACCGTATTCTCCAGATCTGGCCCCCAGCGACTCCTACCGCTATTCAGACTTGAAAAAGATGCTCGCCAGAAAAAATATGGCTCAGATGAAAAGGTGGTCCCCGAAACTGAGGCCTATTTTGAGGTCAAAGAAAAATCGTTCCATAGAAAAGGTTTCGAAATGTAAGAGCGGCATTGGACTGATTGTATCACTCTTGGAGGAAGCTATGTTTAGGAAGATAGTCGGATTTTGTCTAAAAAATGTGTTCCTTTTGCTTAGTCCCTTATTTAGTGTTAATGGCAAATTTTCATCAAACGTGTATTCCTGGATATATTATACTAAGCCTTTCTTTCAAAAAGAAGAAAATTCGAGTAGTAGCAAGCAAAGTTTGAGGAAGGGAGTGACTCCGACCACCCTGTAAGTTGAAATGATTTCTTGGCTGGAGGAAGTTCATTGGCATTAGGTCTGATTGCGACTTAAGATCTCGCAATTTATGAACATTTTTGTGAAAATTTTCGACATATGAGTCTTCGAGAAACTCCTTCATGTATACCAAGAAGGGGTGAATTGAAACCAACCAGTTTAGACCATTACTCTTCAGATGTCTTAGACTTCTGCAGAATTTGAACAAAGTTCACATTTTCGAGAACAACATGGAACATGCTTCCAATGCCAAGATAGTGACAGCTTAAGGAACCCCTGAATGATTTAGAGATGCTGCTCTAGGAGAAGAAATTTCGATCAACGACATAAATGTTTTCTGCTAGAACTCTCAGTGCCTCCGAGGAAAGGCATCTTGTTGTTATATCAAACTGCAATTGCACGTAAGTACCAGTTGGACGGGAAATGGAACTAACGAAACTGTTAACCAGTCTCTCAGAAAGCTGATGTAACCCTTGCACGTCAAGTTCAACTTCCCATTCAGAGGTAATCTCCGAAAAAAACAAACCCGACAACTCCGAAAATCCAAATCTCGACTCAAAAAGCAAACAAAACAGAAGTGAATTCCGTTTGCATGAAAAGAAAACAAACACAGACGTGAACCTGAAATTACGTTCCAATAAAACTGCCCCGGAGTCAATAAATTTGAAAAACAAATTACCCCAGGTGCCATCCGAAAAAACAAGCAGAACTCTGAAGTGAAGCAGGATGCGAAAAAAGAACGCCAGCAGCTCACAAGGATAACGATTTCGAGCATATTTTCCCTCCAAGAAGGATGCACTGCAATCCGCTTTGGGTGCAGGCAAAAAATTGCAAAAACCAAAAAAAAAAACAGCTGAGAAGGAGACCTGGTGTAGTATTATTTCCTGTGCTCTGATTTCACGGGAATTATCGAACAAGACCGACTACGGTGAGTGGCCGAGCACAGGCCACGAGTGCACAGCCACATCGCCTTGAAGGATTGTTTATTTCTGCGAATTTTGGAATATATCCAAGAGGGCATAAAACCAAGTTCCCAGGGAATGGCGCCCCTGGGATAGAAAGTCTGCCTGTGTGTCGGTGTGTGTGTTTTCGCCAGGAAAGCAGAAAACTCGAGAAACGTTGGATGGGTGGGCAGAAAAACAAAACGAAGAACAAAAACGAAACCATCCTGCGGGATACGGAAGTGAGTGGCGTTTGTTTCTGATGGCTAAGCACTTCTCCACCTGTGCGAGGACACAACACATCCCCAGCCTGGACAGGGAGGGTCTTTGGCCTGCATGAGTAGAAAAAACGCAAAATATTTACTTAGGAAAGGTTGAGATTTACTGGAACCTGCGCTATCGGATGTGTGTGTGTGTGTGCAGGAGGAGCACTCGCAGCAAAACACATGTGCAATACCGTGCGCGGAATTATTCGAAAAAGAAATATTTTCCAGTTGAGTGTGCAACTAATTTGCTGAATTTTATGCGAGCAACGAGCTGTGAGTGCACGGCATGCTGCTTGTCGGGAGGGAGTGCCACCGCTGATGGAGAGGGGCGAACGTGTTGGCTTATGTGTGGTCTTGTGTACCATTGGACCAAACAAAGAAGGTTTTAATTGTATTGATATGGAACAGATGGGACGGTGGGTTTGTGTCCTTCTGTAAGTGGAAACCAGCCCGAGCATCAGTGTTTTCACAAGTTTAAAAAAAAACTCCAACCGGAGAGGATTAATGAAAATTCCTTTTGAATGTAGAACTCTTCCTAAATCCGAAGTCACATCTCCGATCTGAATATGGGATATGGTTCCTTGACCAACAACTGGAATCTGAATCAGGATCTGCATAGGAATTCTCATCAGGGCCTGGACCTGAATCTGAAAGTGCATCAGGCACTAAATGTAGATAACGTATATATAGGTATATAGATCAGGACCTGAATCAGAATCAGGATAAAGAAACGAATAATATGTGACAACAGCATTTAAATCAGGGTCTGGTTCAGGATTTCTTATTCCATAAGAATCTCACTTAGAATCTAAATCAGGACATGGATCAAAGAATGGATCACGATCTGGATCTTGATTAGGATCGGGTTGAATCAGACCGCCGGTCAAGATCTGGATCAGCAAACGGATGTTGAACGGAATCGGAATCCAAATATGAATCAGTACCTACATCGGGACCAGTTTCTGTATGCGAAACAGGATATAAATCAGTATCTGTATCAGGGTTTGGATCAGGATCTCAATCTGTATCAGGATCTCAATCTGTATCAGGATTTGAATGTAGTTTGATATTGTAAGGCCAACCGACATCTTACATGGATTCTCATCTACCGCTTCAAGGTGTTATCCAGCACGGAAGGGATAACTATATGGAAGGCACTTAGGATATTTATTTTGTATCTTAAACTTTGTAACATATTTGGGACAATAAACTCAAAACTTAAGCTCAAATAGTATCTGGATCAAGGAATTTGATGTGTACTTAAAGCAGAACTTTTTTCAGAACATGGATCTGGAATATGATTAGGATCTGGATAAAGAAGCCAAGAATTTAGATCTGTATCTACAACAAAACCTGGATCAAAACCTAGACTTTAATTAGTATATTGAAAATGATTACAATCTTTATCACGACATGGATCAAGAATGTGATCGACGTCTCAGACAGAGCGTCACACTAGGCAGCAGAAACTTGGAGGTAGTCAAGGACTTCGTCTACCTCGCCTTCGTGGTAATTAAGGACAACAGCAACAGTGTCGAAATCAAACGCAGAATCACTCTTGCCAATCGCTGTTTCTTTGGGCTCAAGAGGCAATTGAGTAATAAAGCCCTCTCTCGAAGGACTAAGCTTGCTTTATATAACACCTTGATCATCCCAGTCCTACTCTATGCTGCGGAAACCTGGACGCTTCTAAAAGCGGATGAGGAAGCCCTTAGTCTTTTTGACGTGCGATTTTTGGTCCTGTTTGCGTTGAAGGCATCTGGAGGAGGGGACTTAACGACGAACTCTATAGACTGCACAGCGACATGCGCCTAATCAACCGTCTTCGGATACAACGCTTCAGGTGGCTGGGCCATGTAGAGCGCATGGACACCACTACTCCGGCCCGAAAAGTCTGCAAATCTGAGCCATTGGGACAACGCATGAGAGGACGGCTTAGGCTAAGGTGGCGCACACAAGTGGAGAAGAACTTCAACCAACTTGGAGTGCGCAACTGGCGAAAGAACGTGCTGACTGGAGAGGCATGTTGGTTGAGGTCAAGTTTCACCCCGGACTGTAGCGTCGCAAGAAGAAAGAAGAAGGGTCAAGATGTGAATTACGACTTGGATCTAAATCGGAATCTAAAAGAAGCTTCAGATCAGCGTAATAATAATAATTGAGTGATACTACAGCCCACAAAGGTCCAGGGTCTAGCTCCTACAACAACTACTCGTGTTGTGCGTGCTACTGTTCCCTCACGAGTAGAAGGGACCTACAGTTTTTTGCCGACTTCGAACGGCAAGTTTTGAGAAGCTTTTCATAGACAATTGATACTCTTTGAGTGTTGTCAGCAACTCGAAGGAAGTGGTGCCGTGAAAAAATGTGAGGTGTCCCGTCCGGGAATCGAACCTAAACTTTCTGCGCGGCAGTCGACGCATTTACCCACTACGCCACGGCGACCACAGATCAGCAAAGTGATTGAAAAATTCACCATTATATGGATCTGGGTCTATATCAGGATCAGCACCTGAATTTTTATCTGAGGCACAATTTGAAGCTTTAGTAGACTTGGCACAATCTTTAGCAAGATAAAGAAAAGTTCAGCTGCATAATCTAGAACTTCGTAGCAGAGCGGATTGTAAATTAAATAATATTGCTGAATGTTTCGAAATGAACTATCAACTTTAAATTTTTTTTTCTTTGTTGTTGTTGTTAATTAATGGTTAATTGCCAATGTTCAGTTTTCAATATTGTGGCGTATTATTTTCGTTTCATATATTATATGTATATAAAATCATTTTTTGCAACTTATATTCTGCATAAAAAATCATGTTAGTCACTGAATATAGGAACGCACGTTCCCTCATATCCAAACAACAAATTTCAAGGAAAACGTCAAGCCATCCAAGCTCAACGTCAAAAGCGGCGTCATCAGGCCATAATACAAATTCACCACCTAGCCACACGAACCCGCATCATATGATCTTCGAGTTCCCCATCCAGGAAAGAGGATATACACCCACATGCGCGCACGTACGCATATGTATGTGGGTTCACGCAATGACGGTAGTGGCGAACAAGTGGGTGTTTGTGGATTGTGTTGACTTCCCGATGGATCTTGATGGGTGTGAATGATTTCCTGATGAATGGCATCTTCTCTCAGAAGTTTGGCGTTGGAAAACTCAACCTCGTGAATTTTGTTACTACATTTAAAAATAAAAAGTTATCCTTTTTTTTGTTACAATTGAAGTTCGTGTGTATTTTTTCGCTGCGTTAAATTTCTGGTGGCAATTCTTTCCTCTCTATTTTAGTGTTTTTTCGTTCATTCTAAGGCCCAGAAAATTTAGGACGGAATTTTAAAGATAATCTGGACTATAATTTAAAACAGGGCTCTCGTCATCTGAAGATCATGTTTGTATATTTCTAAATATAACACAAGGTAAGCATGACATTAAAGAAATCAAATCAAGAAGAAGTTCAAAAGAAAGGTGGACTTCCTCCTACTTTGGTGGAATGAATGGAATTCCACACCTTTTTCTGCCCATATCTGACACACGAGCTAGTTGCACATGTAGGTGATTCGAAAATATGTTGTCTCCAGATGTAGGGATATCCCTTGTACACACCACATCCTGACCCAATTCATTTTGATTTGGTTCACTCATCCGGCGCTAGTGGACCGTGTTTGGTTCGATTCGTTGATTCTCTGATATAAATTTCGGACATTATTGTAGTTACA
The DNA here is from genome assembly GCA_944738645.1 of Eristalinus sepulchralis. NCBI lineage: Eukaryota > Metazoa > Arthropoda > Insecta > Diptera > Syrphidae > Eristalinus > Eristalinus sepulchralis. The sequence continues at coordinate 43,580,075 of OX122886.1, read as the reverse complement.
AATTTTGCCCCTAATCATATCACCGTTTCGAGTGCATGGATTTTCAACCCCGCGATATGCCACACAACGGGCTTCCATGAACTTCGTAAACAAAAAAATATCAATGTTTAGTCCAAAATTTCCGCAAGTACTGTGCATTCAGTGCCTTGCCCGACCACTGGACCATTAGGGGATGCAGCCCACATGTTGTCAATTATGCGATTATCATTTTCACATTCCACCTGGTGGCACTCCATCAACCACAACTCGGTTAAGTGAAACGTAAACGCATTGTTATCTAAATTGAATTCCTCATTTACGCTGATTAGGGGAAAATGATGATACTGCTGCACCCGCCCCTAGCCCGAATTAGCGGCCACTGTCCGATTGACGAGCATTCAATTATGAACCGCCACTTGAAGATAGAAATTCCCACCGGGAGGTAGCAAATACGGGCGCTGGCCATGGGCAATCTGTCAGCAGATGACGAGTAGTAATTTGTTTGAAAATCAGCTGTCAACGGCACACCGAATATTGATTGCGGGAAATGGAGAACGGCAAGCGGATGATTGTGGATTTCATTGACGATTTGATAGACACGGTCACCAGCTTGGACGCAGACGACGACATGGCTGCCAACATCCGATTCGTGGCCGATTGGTATTTCGGTACCATCACAAATCTCGTCAACATGATGTATCTGCCAGCTAGCAGGTCACCACTCGAAGACGTTCCGGAACGCTGTGTGCAGGATAAGCCTTTGCCAATACCCACTCTTAATGAAATGTAAAAGTCCCATCTACCGGAACTGAATAAAGGCGTCTACTTTCAGCGATTTCTTTGATTCAGTGTGGGGTCGATTTGGACGTAAGAAAATACTCATGTCTCTCAATAGAATGTCATTTTGTGTGTCATAGCTGTACCTTGCATGCGAATTGAAAATTTGAAGCCCCAGAGTTTGAAGGTTGTGAAGGTTGATTTTCAAGAGTTTGTTTTTGCAGATCGTGGGTGAATTCTATCAAACTAGTTTCTCGAAATTGTTCAGTACCCTTTGGCAATTCATCATAGAAAGACACACACATCGTACAACTGTATTAAGAAAATCTGTATTCTGTTTTGCGTGCGATTCGATTAACTAACAGTGCGCATAGTCGACCAAATTAAACTACTATACAAGGTAACAAGGGTGCTTGACCACAGTTTGAATTAGAATAATTTTGTTGATTCTAGCGGTCTTTTTTTGAAAAAAAAAAAACTTTCAGAATGAAAGGACAGAGCTGTTTGCAGTTCACTTTTTTAAAAAATGTTCTTTCTCAAAAATAAATTTCAGGACAAAGGACAAAGTGTACAACTTGGCAGTAGAAACTTGGATGTAGTCAAGGACTTCGTCTACCTCAGCTTCGCCGTAAGTAGGGACAACAGCAACAATGCCGAAATCAACCGCAGAATCACTCTTGCCAATCGCTGCTTTTTCGGGATCAAAAGGAAATTGAGTAATAGAGCCTTCTCTCGAAGGACTAAACTGGCTTTGTACAACAGCTTGATCATCACAGCCCTCTTTACCGAGCAGAAACTTGGACGGTACTTAAAGCGGATGAGGAAGCGTTTAGTATTTTTTAAAGAAAACTTCTGCGGCCGATGTTTAAGATTCTTTGAATCTCAGTCATCGGGACAACGCAACAGACAACGGCCTAGGTTGAGATGGCGCCAACAAGTGGAGAAGGACCTTAAGTTAAGTTGGAGGAAGCTGGCAAGGAATCATGCTAGCAGGAGAGGTATGTTGGTTGAGGCCCAGATTCACCATGGACTGCAGCGCCAGGAAAAGAAGAAGAAGTCATCAAAGAGCTACATCACAGAGGCTCAGTGCATTTTTCAGAAGGTAAGCTTTTGCAGTGATTTCCTATTCTACACGACCAGCTTACCTCTTTTACCTCCAGGAAGACGTTACCAGAACATTTGGTTTTAGCGGCATCTGTCAGATGGGTACAGACCTTAGTTGCTTCTTTGGTTCTCTTCGGGTTAGAATCTTTCCATTTCCATCATGTGTCATCATCTTTGATTATTTGAAAAAAAAACGTGGTACAACATGCCTTGAGTACATATAAGATGTGTCTTAAGCGCAAATCACACTGATTTTGAAAATCAGTACTGACTTGAGTGTCATCTTTCTCAGGTCTTTAAAAACTAAGCTTGGCGACATATTGTTGGTACTACCGAAGCTCTGAACCAATACTGACTGTTGCAAGCACCAAAAACAGCTATCTTCCACTAGGGCCGTCTTTTGGGTTCCCGGAACCAACTCTTCCAAAATTCGATTCTCTTTTTTTTAATTTCATGCCACAGTTTGTTGAACAATATTTGAGCTTGTCAAATTTTGACATGTTGTCAAATTAAGACGTAACAGACACAAAATATTAGATTTTCACTCCGCACTAGTTTTCCAAAAGTATCAATTTTTATGAACGGCAATGTACGAGATTTTGTGACTTAATGCAAAAAAGGCAGCGGCTCTTATAAACCCCCTAGAACTGCACTGGAAAAAGGGCAATTAATTATTTAATAAAATTTTTTCGAACAGCACTCAATAATGAATTGGATGTCCATTGGTTTAGAGAGAAACATGATATACCAGAGAAGTTTCCACGGCGAGCATGTTTGATGCTGGAATATGCTTTCCTCTTCAATTTCTGTTTTGGCCACAGATAGGATTTGGTGTAGGTGCGAGATTGGATGCATATGTTGACCTTTAACAGATGAGAAGAATAATCGCACAAAAATCTAGAATTTACCCACGCGCTCATCTTCTCTAGTTCTACTTGTGAGGAAGAAGAGGGTCTACACAGGTCGTTTGTGCGTCGTTCTTTCAGTCAATGTTCTAGTTTACCATGTGCTGCATTTAGACCAAAACTAGATTGTTACGTATAGAGTGTTTGATTTTATTTCGTTTTAAAAATTGAAGTAAAGCAAAAGTCGCCGTGAGTTATGTTTCGGTAAAAAACGGTTAAGAAGTAAAACACCAAATTACCAAAAAAACAAAGTTGACTTTGTTCTTAGCCGTCCATATCTCGAGTGAGTTATAAATCCTTAAAACCTAAACTAACAGCTAATACAACATAAGCAATGCCGACAAAGAGAGACAAAAAAGGACACTTTGCAAAAGGGGAGCATGCAGGAAAGAGACACGTGACAATAGTTCGTAAGCAACATACATACATGTTTGTACATACTTGTTGCGGTGGCGTCTTTTGTTTGTCAAGCCTGCTTTGTAACAGGTTGCTTGTGACTGAATTTGGGCAGACTGTACCCCAACTGGGAGACACATGTTTGTCTTCTCCATAATGCATCCACTTAGAGACCTGTGTCTACGTATTCAAGTTTATAAACATTATAATACTGCTGCTGTTGATATGCTGCTACTGCAGAGCATGTCACTCGAGTCACTCGGCGTAATGGTAAGTGCGTCGACTGCCACGCAGAAAGTCTAGGTTCGATTCCCGGACGGTAAACCTCGGATTTTTTCACGGCACCACCTCATTCGAGGTGCTGACCACATTCAAAGAGTATCTATTGTGACAAGCTTCTGAAAACCTTCTCAAATCTCGCCGTTCAGAGTCGGCACAAAACTGTAAGTCCCTTACATTCGTGAGCGAACAGTAGCACGCACAACACGAATAGATGTTGTACAAGCTAGGCCCTGGTCCCTTGTGGGCTGTGCCACTGAATTATTTTATTTTAAAGCCGAATCATAGATTTTGGCTTTCCAAGTATAAAAGTGTGATGAGACCAAATCTTTTTTAATTTGGCGTTATCGTGTATTTGACCAATACCGCTAGTGAGTACGTAGTTCCCTAACCATAAAGATGTTACTCAATGCGTTCTCGCTGAACTTTTTTCATGATTTGATCGACTTATTCAATGACTGGTGCATCTCCGTAGAGAAACTACCATTGTCTCGTGCTGGGTCAACTTATGTGCCCATTCTATTCCTGAATTAAATCCTCATCACATACTTTTACCCACAAGCACTTCCTTAGAGTAGCCCACATCACTTAAGGTGTGCCAGCTGGCTGATCGAATGGCTGACTGGCAAGCTGGCGTGACGGCTGGATGGATGGCTGCCTTGCTGGCTGGAAGAAGGACTTGCTCAGTTGCTGCCTGCCTGTATGCTTCTTCAAATATCGCCATTTGGAGGCAGCAATAAATTTTAACTGTCCCATCATTTCGTAGAAAGGGAAACGCCGGCAACCTATAGACGCACAACAGGACTACGTCCTGCGAAGAACCTGTGCCCTGGGCCCATGTCTGCTGTAGCACCACCCAATTAATTATTTTTTCCTCTAGTCACGAAGCCTATTTATTTATTTATTTTATTTTGTCGTATCGATGTTCGTGAAATGAGCTGCCGTTCTCCGAAATCACTGCGGCCCGCAATCACTATCCCTCCCAACAAAATCAGTCAGGTGATAAAAAAAAGAAACTCATTAAAACTTTCGCATCCTGCGCGCCGCAAAAAAACTGCAAAAATCTCTGGCCGCAAAAACAGATCGACCTCGAAACAAAGGAGCCCAGCTTTGCGTGCACCAAAAGGGGACACGAACGACACGAGCGCACCATTACGAGATCGATAAAGCAAAATGTACTAATTAGTGAGTTTCTAATTAATTTGATGAGAGTGTACTGCGCCGCTATCACTACGTGCATCCATGCGCTTCCGTCTGCGGTAGTTTCGTTGCGTTTTGTTCTGTTTCTCCATTTTGTCGTTTGTTTCCTTTTTTGTCTTTTCAATGTGAAACATTGTCAATTAGGAGGTGATTCCATCAGTTGTGCACAAGTGCGAGGGAAGATGTGCGGATACGCTGATAAAAGTTCACTCTTTTCATTTCGACTGGGGGGTGGGGGGAGGGGGCGTGGGGGAAGCATTCACATTAATTAGTTGACGCTCAATGGATCGGCAACATTCACTTTCTGCGATGTGGAAGAGGACGCCAAATAAGATTGAATCGACTAAGTTCGCAGTAGTTGTGACATTTTCGAGTGGATTTCGTTTTTTATCCTTTTTTTTTGTTTTTGTTTTGCAAAAGAAACGCAACACTAATGAGGTTGTGGGAAGTTGCTGACGCTTCTCTGTGCACTGTGCAGAATGCTGGGGGAAAATGTTTTGAAGGATCTTGCGATATAAAACACGGGAATCAGACTCAACCTTCCCAAGTAATGAGTAAGACCTTGGGTAGCATCACCGAATACCCCCATAAGCGTTGGCAACTAGAATTTACATTAACAGGAACTGTTGCGACTTGAAACTGTCGTGATTTGAAATCACGGACAAGGACAACTTGTAACACTATCTTACTGCATTGAGGTCGTAGCTCATGTAAATGTGGCTCTGAAGGACTGAACCTGCATTTAAGCCAAAACTTACCGCGAGCACCAAATAAACATCATTTTGCAGATCAGCAATTACGAGGTGAATGCGAACAAATCAAAATAACGATAATTGAGAAGATGTGTAGCGGTTTGCATCGCACTGTTCCGCAATCCCATCTGCTCCGTTGCTAAGCCTAGACTACTGTCCTAACAGCGACATCCATTAGGCACACAGTATGCACATAATCACCGCACTGGATATAAGCACATGAGCATAACACAGGGGAAACATCTTGCGACGCACGTTAATCCGGCGATGTTCTCTTATCGGATTGACCTAATTAAGAAATTCCACGTGGACTTGGCTGTGCATTAAGCAATCAATTCTGTCGACCCTAGGTCACACTGGGGCATTTCACACGACACACACAGACGGGCTTGTCTTAATTAAGAGAATTTGTCCTGCCAGCATCAGGAAGGGTGGGCTACTGAAGTCTTATCAAATTCCCGGATATGTTTATTGCTCCCATTACTATCGCTGGTGACGTGATATTTGACATGATACATTGCAGTGCGCTCCGCGTCAACGTTGCGGTCTCATCATTGACCTACAATTTGTGGAATCGTCTGCAAGTCAAAATAAGTTGGTTTGTAAGAGTTGACATTTCGAAAAAAAATGCTTTACTTATCACTAGGGAAATATTCAAATTCTTATCTTGAGATGGCGTCACTTCGTCCAAATCAGCAACTTCTGTCACAGCACCGAAACAGCAATCCACTTGATCTGCATACCTGCAACATTTTGACTACAATCTTACATGGTCACGCTGCGGTCGCACTTGACAAGAAGTTATGTTCTCTCAGTCTTACTTGCTACAACAAAAGGAGTCGTAACGTAAACAACCAAAAAAGGAGAATTAACTACATTCTGAGTCTTTATTTGATTTACAAAAAAAAGCGAGTTTTAAACTTATCGCTTAAGTGCGACACCGTATTGAGTTCGTTCGATAAGGTCAATCATATATCTCCACTCCAAGGTAAGAAGTGCTTAAATCTGCTGCACACATTTGCCAAATTCCTTTACTCAAAGATACTGATCCACGTTTTCTGATTAATGCCAACATTTTGCAGAGGAAAATCTACTTCATTCTAAACATTCTCGTCTAGATTTTACAGACATTTTGAAAAACTGCAAGGTCCCAAACGGCCTTAAGAACCGAATAACAGAATCGGACAGACAGATATTATTGTCGAACGCAAAGAACATTATTTGAAAAAGGCAACTAATCAAGAAACCATCCATCCTAAACTTTACTACTTCAAAAAACCCAAGGCTTGCAAAGTTACTTCATCATCATTTATCGCTAGCCCGCACTAAAGAGACGTGACTCTCTGCCACAGCCTCCATTCCATAAGGAGCTCTTCCCAAGCCGCACTAGTCGAGTTTACGAACTTGATCCAACCACCTCTCCCTAGGTCTACCGAAGGATCTAAGACGCCCATCCGAAGTCGAGATAAAGAGGACATCCATATTGTGTAGCCGAATCACTGCATAACCCTTTCCGCCCGAGGAAGTAGCTGCTCAACATTAAGTTTTCCCAAGTTACTTAAAAAATGTTAGATCTCGAAAGAAAATACAAGTAAAATTAATGTGTTTCGCTCCGATGGTCGAAGTTATGTATGGAGAAAGCCCAATGAAGAGCTCCGACACAAAAATTTGCGCCCGACTGTTAAGCACGGTCGTGGTTCAGTAATAGTGTGAGGGTTAATGTCAGCTGCTAATGTTGGGAACCTTCATATTATTGAAAGCATAATGGACCAATACATACTTGGACATTCTGCGAAATAATCTTGCACCAAGGGTACGGAAATTGGGGTTGGACAATGGGTTTTACTTCTATCAAGATAATGATCCCAAGCACAAAGCTTACAACGAAAGGTCCTGGCTTCTTTATTATGGAAACACCACCACAATCACCCGAGTTGAACGTGATTGAACACCTGTGGGGTCATCTCGAAGAAAAATTGAAGAAGTATTCGACTAAAAACAGAAACGACTTGAAAAAGGCATTAATAGCTGAATGGAACCTTATAGAGCCTTCTTTCTGCAGAAAATTAGTTGAATCCATACCAAGACGATTACCAGCTGTTGAAAAAAAAAGGGTTGCCAACAATATATTAATAAGTTTTTTATCTTTTATTACTCTTCTTTTATATTGAGTTTTGTAGAAGTGTCCCATTTCAACTTTGACTTAGTTTTTTTACTTTTTTTGTTTTTATGTTACTGTTTGTTCAAATTTAATTATATTAATGTGTTAAGTTTTTTTTTATGGCACAGAAACCAGACATTGAAAATACATATTTATACCAAAACTTACCAAAACTATGAGAACATAAAAAAATTCAATAGTTCGAAAATTCGAAAGCCTGAAACGTTCAAAAATCCAATACATGAATACCAAAAACACTTCTTCTTCTTCTGGCGCTATAGTCCGGGTGGACCTGGGCTTCAACAAACATGCTGCCTCCAGCTGCGCACTCCAAGTTGATTGAAACCCGTGAACGCCAACTTAGCCTAGGCCGCCCTCAATTGCGTTGTCCCAATGGCATAGATTCGAATACTTTTCGGGCTGGAGCAGTGGTGTCCACACGGTCTTCATGGCCTAGCCATCTTAAACGTTGTATTCGAAGACGTTTGACCAGGTACATGTCGCTATACAGCGCATAGAGTTCGTCGGTTAGTCTTCTCCTCCAGATGCCATCAAGGCAAACAGGGCAAAAAATTAAAAACACTTAAGAAGTTAAAATATCGCAATGGTTCAACCACTAGAATTAAAAAAGCGCAGAACCATGAGAACATCGAAATTTTGATAAGCCCTTGAATGCGAAATAGTCACGAAATCACTGTGATTCGGATTACACAAAACCCCAAAAATCCGATGTCTGGAACAGATCTATTTTAAGCGGCGTTGAGAGTCCGAACTGGACATAGATCACATCCAAAAGAAATAGCTCTTCAGTTGGTACATTTCGATTAAAAACCCAAAGTGGCATCTTTTCCCTTGTGTGTGCCATCTCAGATGACCATATCCTTTGTCGCCTAATCGGAGTGCCTCGAATTTGAATATGTCTCGAATCATGGTGCCCATACACACTCTGCCTGGTTAGAACAAGGCACTGTCGTCCTATAAACTTCACAAACAATATTTAAGATTGCACGCAGAAGGTTCCCATTTCATAGCGTCCATTCAACTGCACAATAGAACAACGCCAATTCCTACTTTTGAAGCTGTCATGATGTTCACTTCAACTCATCACCAAAAAAGGAAAACAAAAAATCATCTGTCCTAGTCTCCACCACCCATGGAAAGCCATTCAAAAATCGAAAAAACTCACTTCCCTGTCAGCAGCGCAGATAAGTTGCAACAAGTTCGAGGCAAAGAGATTCACTCTTTCAGCCAAGTCTCCCCGAAAGTTAAGCAAAGTAGTCCCCACCACTACCACCAACAATGGCAATCTTCGAAAACATTTCTCCAAGGATAACAATGAGACAAAAATTATACAACCACTTTGGCAGAAATCGAATCACGGAACTATGAACTTTGCATCTTCATAAAAACACTTCGAGGACCTCATCATCAGCAGAATCCGCAGAGGAGGGCATTGTTGAAATTGTTGTCGGAATAGTTCTCTTGCCTTGTGGACTTAAGACCAGAACTGAAACTCCAAACCTTCACAGCCACTCAAGGGCGTATCCTCGCCAAGTGCATCTGTGTGTTTTGTGAAGCGATACGACTGCCCACCCCCACTAAGTGGGGCTTTGTTCTGAAAAGGGACTTGAGGTGGTTTCAATCAGAGCACATCCATGTATTCATGTAACGGCCTGTTATCCTTGGCTTCGTTAATCTGTGAAATTTGAATGGGAAAAGTTGAAGCGATTTCTGTTGCATGTGACAGGTAGTTGGAACGTAGTAAGCGGGCAATCGTTAATGTCCTGCAGTCATTATGCAGCTTCCATGTGCAATCCCTGCACCAGGACGTCAGGCGATTATATTTTGCGAGCTCGCCAAAGTTCTAAGTGAATTTTAGTGGTTGGCACTCCTACAGTTCCCGTTGTCGGGTGTTATGTTAAAACGGCTATTTGGACTGCTGTAGGGGTGGTGCCGGCCGTGGGGGATGTTATCACCGATTTAAAGTTGTAACAGGTGTTCCCTCGAAAGCCATTTTGTTCTCTAATTTGCGGGATTTTCTCAAATTCTATTAAGTCGTCACATTTGTTGTGCTAATTGAAGGAACAAGTGCAGCGAATATTCCGCAAGGATTCACCAGGTTTTCTGTGTGGAAGGAGGGCGCTACTGTGTCTACAAACGGAAGGTTCTGCGAATACACATTCAGAGACTGCCGTGCAAAGTAAGTTTTTAAATGTTCTAGGAAATATTAAAATAACTTCACATCCTTGTGCGAACCTTCAGCATTTCATTCACCAAATTCCATTCAAGTTCCCGCCAAAGCTCAAAAGATATCCAAAACCAAAATACAGGTACAAATTCAAAAACAAACACATTTCCCAGAGAATCATGCTCCTTATGACTGCCGCTGCCTTCCTCATATCCTGGACGTGAAATGAGTTTTCTGTGAAAGAAGAACACACTCACGAGCCTCGTCATTATGAAAACGATAACCATCGGGTCATGGCATCATTTTGATTTCATTAAGGGGAACAATGCAACTTGCCAGCACAATTTCCGATCATAAATTCACCACACACAGATTATGTGAATCGGTTTTCATGTTCTCCGCACAGCACACACAGTGCGCAACCGAGCAGGAATCCTCTTACAACACATTTGTTATGCTTCGACCGAATCAGTCATTCTCCGATCCACATATTCTCGGATGCGCTTAAATTATTCCGGATTTCGCAATAGAAACTTGTTGTCTGCCCGAAAGACGCACCCACCTGGGACATTGCGATGCCAGTGGGTGTGGGTGGGTGGGAGGGGAGGGATGTTGTCAATCGATTGACATGAATATCTCGTCAGTACGGAATGATGTTGTCCACGGATCAACGGCATTGAGTCTGTGCCGGCAGTCAGATGATACAGAGTGTGTGGATCTCTCTTCCAGCTACATGCATGCATGCAGGAGGGATTATGTAAGACTAGATCTCACTGAACAAGGAACCGAAAGTTACCGTGTTATTGAAATGATTGCTCCAGGGATATGGACAGAGATGGGATTCTCCATCAAACCGGTTTTCAGTGGGGACTGTCAGTCAATTGGCTGCCGGTTTTGATATTAATTCTGGTTTCACTAATAACGGTTACAAAATGAAATAAGTGTTGACAGCGATAATGCAATCTCTCCCGAAAGGAGGAAAGATTCCTCACTTCCGAAAAAAATTTTCTCCGTTCCATGAGAAGAGTTTCCAAGAAGATAGAGTGCTGATACAGCGGACCCACAAAAAAAATAACGGGCCATAATGCTGTACATGCCACGTCAAAATTGGTCTCGGACACACAGAGGAACAAGGCAAGCCTCCTTGAATTTGAAAAGGCATTCGAAACCGTCTGGCTAGAAGGTCTCTTCTTTAAGTTGCCGAGGTTGGGTATAAGCAAGTCACTCCTTTACAGGAGGATAACAGGAAGGTAGATAGAAGATAGGAAACAAGGTTTCTCCTCAGGTTTTCAAAATAAGTAATGGGCTCCAGCAGGGTGCGGTAAGCTCACCAATTCTTTTCACTGTCTTCATGCAGTGAAACCAGCAAACTTGATCTCCGCGTACGCAAACGATTGGATTGCGTACAGGACAGCGCCGAGGATTGAGGTCTTGAATATCCTCTAGCAGCGTGACTTCGAGATAATTCAGCAATTTTGTGAAATCATCCTACTATTTGGAGTGTAGAGCGATACTTCAACGATATATTCGACCAGTTTTTGTATGTTAATGTCCTTGAAACAAAGGGTCTTGCAAAAGCTAGAAAGCTCTTTCGGTATGTAGCAGCCTAATTGATTCCGTGTAAGGATATTTGCTACACGGTCCTAGTCGGGCCAAATAGGGTGTATTGTAGACCAGAACGTTTCAAGTCCTTCCCATGGAAAGGATACGTATGTTCGGGAGGCAATGTCTTTGTGCTAGCCTTAAATTATATAGAGCACTAAATTCTGAATACAACGCGTTCTATGTTATAAGTCCAATGAAGTTGTCCAACGAAGCACACGTGAAGAGGCTAGATAATTTTATCATTAAACTGATTCAGAGATATGTTGCGCTAGCAATGATCTCGGAAAATGAGCTGATTTTTGGAGCATTCGACCAAAATGACACATGTCATTAAGAGCGCACGCAGAACTGGACTCGATCCTTCGTAAGCGTTCATACTCGTATATCTTGACCTGATGGGTTTGATGCAAGATGCGGAGGGATGTCCACTCTTTACCACGTGATAGGAAGAAGAGTGAACAGGCGGCCACTCTACGAGAGCAGTGTAGAGAACGTAAGTCCGGCTGATATCCGGTTCAACAAATCCATCCCCGTTAGCTATAAGGAAGAAAGTGAAAAGGATAAAAGCTTTTATTGGTGCTCAGAACCACATCAAGTGCCCCAGCTGCTGTCAGCTTAAAAAGATGATTATTGCTCCCCTACGGCCAAATTACTCTTAGAATTATTTAGTCTGGGCTAATATGTTACGTTTGTTAAGAAGAAAAAATATATCAAATAAGAAAGGAAGAAAAAATAAAAATAAAACAACATCTAAAGCTTTTGAATTTATATTCGGAATAAAAAAGAGAGAATTTATTATTATAACTTGAGTGGCACTACAGCCCACAAGGAACCACGGCCTATGTATCTTTTAAATGTATGTCGCCCCGAATGGACTGTGACCGTCAACCCATTAGCATCTTCGAAGAAATACGGATCGATGATGCCTTTCGACCAAAGAGTAAACCAAACAGTCACTTAAATGCATCTGCAGCTCTTTCACGACTTTCTGAGGCCCATTTGAGCCCAACACTTCCGCCTTATTACAATCCACAGGCATTTAAAACCGTTGCGCACCGGTACCTCCTTTCCGTCTCTTCCTTTATACCTTCGGCGCGTGCTATGACTTGATTCCGGTCACTTAAGGACACCAAACAATACCTTTAGCGGGCGCCAATTATTAAACAAAAATGTTATTTGTTTACATTCCCACGGAGGAATGGAAATGCGCCGTGCGTGTCTATTGTTTTTTATTATTAATCAGGAACCGTACTTCCAGCGTTTGTGTAAATTAAGCAGGCTTCAATTGTTGCGTAAGTTGAAATTGACAATATGTCATAGGGAGGTGCCGACACGTTCAATTGTTGCGAAAGCTGGACAATCAATAAATTCGGATTATTTGAAACGATGGGACATACAACAGCAATATTTTTGATCGACCAAATATTAGGATGATTTACAGGCATTATGACACGAGGAACCCTTCCCCTCTCTTCAAATTTCTTCACAATTTTACCCATAGCTTCCATAGTCGATCCATTACTACAACTATACTCACCGCGTAATAAGCTAAAAATAATCCACAAGGGTCCAGGGCCTAGCTTCTACAGAAAATACTCGTGCTGAGCGTCCTACTGTTCTCTCAAGAGTGGAAGGGGCCTACAACTCTGAACGGCAGGATTTGAGACGCTTTTCATAGACAGTTGATACTCTTTTAGTATTGTCAGCAACTCGAAAGAGGTGGTGCCGTGAAAAAATGCGAAGTGTCAAGTCTGAGAATCAGACCTAGACCGACGTGTGGGGGCCGACGCACTTACCCGCTACAACACGACGACAACGAGTGATGTATTGCGGATTAAAACAATCGGAGTAATCAAAAGTTAAAAAATTATAAGAAAACGCCCTTTTTCACTAAAATCCGTTAAATGCCATTAATATTTTCTTACATTAGGTTTGAATTAAAGTTAAAATCACAGCCTTTGTGAAAAAGTAAATTTTACTAGAAGCGTAAACATAGTTCATTAAAATTTATTTTGATAAGGTTTGCATTCCAGCACTACTACTACTATTAAGCGAATCTCCTGTTTTGGTTCCGTGCTTAAATATGTAATTCTTGCAACAGATGAATTAGCTGCAGTTGTCCACGAACGAGGAAATGCTCTACCAAGTTAATACTCATTCGACTGGGGGTATGACCTTTATATCTTGTTTCCTGCATCTCTTCGCGAAGTAATTCGACTGGTTGCCAATTGTATAATTTTTGCTCACTGGAGCAGAATCCTAAGTACCGTTGTTAAGAGTCGTGCCAGAAGTAAATACTTATAAAAAAATAGCAATTTGCAGAGGATAAGCTTCATATTTTTCCGAATTAATGCAGTAATTTGCACAAAGTTGGTTCCAGGATAACACTGAACACTATTTCTGCAAAATCTGCTGTTAATGGTGGGTTCTTAAAATGTGTTGCCTCTACCAAGTCCCTGCTTTAACACAACTATACCATAAGACACGTTTGTTGTACAATCTTCTTTTGAATATGACTTTTCCATTCTTTCCATTTTTTAATGCTCTTTTGTTTGTCAAGCTATAAATTCAAAATATTCGGCAAGATGCGGAAAGTGTTCTAAAAGAAAATATTCTGGGGAAATTTCTCACGATTCCTTGGTTCTGCTCTTAATATCGTCCAATCCTTCATCGCTGCCCGTCTGGCGTCATATGTTATGCACGAACTCGAAGACGGCGTACTTGTCTGTGCTACTTTAACGTCAATCATAACAAAACGCTATTCACGCCTCTGGACTCTAAATTGATTTTTGTTTTACACAAATTTTGAATCTAATTCTGCATTCCTGTCTTTTCTTCTCATAAATGAAATGATTTTATTATTTTCAGAAACGACCTCTTGCAAGGCATTTGCACAGCACATACTTACATTGCAGAGGAAATCGTCTAAAGATGCTCAAAAATGCCCAAAAATTCTTCACTTAAACGTCAAGTTTGCCCCAAAGTGTTTAAAGGTGTTATTTTGCTTTTTTCATCATGGGTAAAAAAATATAAAAAAAAAATACTTCAGCTACATCAATATTTCGTCAGTGCACACATCGAGGATCTCTCCTTGAAAGGTGGCTTTATATAAAAGTCTGGTCTATAAATTGGTGGTCAAAAAGGAAACTTTTTACGCTACTTGCTTTCCAACATTGTGAACCGGATAAGAGCACCGGACATACAACTGCGGTGCCTTCCTTTCAGCTTATAGGGGGTTTTTTTCGGTCACAGAAGATGACTTTCCCGCCACTTACGCGATCGTTGATATCGTCAAACCAGGATCTTTCGCAATTGATTATGTTGGACACTAGCTTTTTGAACTTTTCCCACTTGCGAAGCACTTCTCCATTCAAATAAATGTCTGGAATAGGACTGAGTGCATCAAAGAATGGAGCACACAGCTACTTGGTCTTTATCTGGCTAATGCCAGGAATTCCCCTTTTAATCATCAAACTTCACATTAAGTGCTCGCTGCAGGAAAGTTTGATCATCACTTATGATGACTCCATCGTTAGCAAAGACTAACTGATGTACTTTTGGGTCCATCACTTTTCCTTCAAACAGATTTCCAGTCTCGGCCCATGTTTCCATTTTTTGTGGCAACAATCCAAGTGAGTTGGTAACGTGATCCCTAGGAAGGGTACGATTGTGCTCTAGAGCAACCAAAAGGAACACGAATTCTTTTAGTCTCTTATGCAGCATCATCGAATGACCCAGGGATGAGCAGCATGGTAATACGTAGGCGACTCAGCAACTGAGATAAGCCACATCTGTCTGTACAGAGGTCAATATAAAAAAAATGGGAACTAGTGTCAATTCGTTAGCCTCTACTGAGACTTCTAGCATTAATTTCATCAAATTTGAAATATTTCTTCATAAATGTAATGCTGTGCTTACCGATTCAATAGCGTCCCAGAGACATCTGTAAGTGAAGGCTAATGAGGCAGACTATGTATTCCACAAGAAAAGAAATCCATTTGTACTGTTCCTTTCGTTTGCTTGTCGCTTTCATTCCCTTTCGGTCTCACTTCGCAAAGGATTGCCTAAGCTGTCTAAGACATGACTCGCCACTGAAGAATTAAATGGTTCCACGCACGTACATATGCTGATTAACTAAAGCAGCAAAAGGCTAAAATCAGTGGTCTGTTGAAAAGAATGAAAAACAAAACAAAAAATAGCCTGGTATCTCGGGGGCTCATCTCCTTCAACCAGTTCAGCCGAATACTTCATTAAGGTGCCACAGCGCGGTGGCGGTTGACGGAAGTGCTTTGTTCACCATACTCGAAATTGATGAGATAGGTACACAAACGAAAGCCCTTAAGTAGCCTCCTGCAGCGACGCAGTTAAGGGTGTGACACCGAGTGTAAATTGATTACAGATGCATGCCAAAATCGGACACTACTGAACCAGCTCCCACAGAGAACCTCTGTCGCACCTGTTTTGAGTTCAAAACCATCGCCAGCACTTGATGTGTGCCTCTTCTCTCCCGGTCAAGTACGTTCACCGAAGACACTTGGTGTGCCGCTGGCAGTGGGGGCCGATTATGAGGCAATTGGATAACGCACTCAGTGCCGTGTATCGCCTTTCATGCATCACCTAACTTCTAATTAAGTTTGTGCTTAGATAAAACTTTTCAGCAGAATTTATCCAGAAAGTTACACCCGGGGAAAGTTTCGGAAGATAATTGAACCGTCTCGTAGTTGGCGGCATCGCCAGTGTAGCGGTGGGAACTGATACCCCGCCGGTACTTGTTTAAATGCGCCCCGAAAGTGCGGAACTTAAACGGAGTTGGATGCATCGGTGGGAATGCTTTGGATGGAAAGTGCTTCAGACGGTGGATATGGTCTGGCTGGATATTGCCTGTCGAAAACGGAAGTGTTTCGTGCAGAGAGGAACATCGAAGAGAATTCTACCGGAAATGTTGTTGGTGTTAGTGATCGGATGTGAGGGAAATTATCGATGTTTGTACGTTCTGGTTGAAAGGCAGATCAATGAAAGTAAGGTGGTTGAACTTTTGTCTGCCGGAGCAGAGATGACTGGGAGTAGACGACAAGGCGTCTGGAATAGATAACGCCTTTGGTAGCCGGGCAAAGGGAATGAGAAGTTTGGGAAGAAAATTAAACCTCTAGCCGAAGGTCAGATAAGGCGTATTTGTATTTCTATTCAACTCAGGCAGACGTGGTGTGGCGAGAAATAATGCCCTCTGGGTAGGAGATGAGAAATACCCTAATTTTCGGGTGGTTAGTGTTAGCATATTCCAGCTCATCTGTGAGATATGGTCGGAGGAGACAAGAAAGGAGACCCCTTCGACTCCGCCAACTACCGAGGAATCAGTCTCCTTAACATCGCATATAAGATTTTTTCTGCCGTATTGTGTGAGCGCCTGAAACCGTTCGTCAACAATCTCATAGGTCCTCATTAGTGTGGTTTCAGGCCAGTGAAGTCCACAATCGACCAGATCTTTACACTGCTGCAAATCCTGGAGAAGTCCCAAGAAGTACAAATCGACACCCACCATCTAATCGTCGATTTCAAAGCCGCGTATGACAGCGTGCATAGAGACGAGCTATACAGTTCAATGTCTAGCTTTGGCAGTGGAGAACACTCGCTGATCCGACAAGGTCGGGAACGAACTCACCGAGACCTTCAATGTCAAAAAAGGTTTTAGACAAGGTGACGCACTGTCACGTGACTTCTTTAACATCAACCTTGAGAAGATCGTGCGTAACTCACAAGTCAACACCAGTCATCAAAGAAGGACGCAGAACATCGACGTCTCGGACAGAGCGTCACTATGGGCAGCAGACGTTTCGAGATAGTCAAGGACTTCGTCTATCTCGGCTCCGCGGTGAATAGCGACAACTACATCAGTACCAAAATCAAGCGCAGAATCACTCTTGCCAATCGCTGTTTCTTTGGGCTTAAAAGGCAATTGAGTAATAGAGCCCTCTCCCGAACGACCAAAGTGACTTTGTACAACACCTTGATCATTCCTGTCCTGCCTTACGGCGCAGAAACCTGGACGCTACTAAAAGCGGATGACGAAGCCCTTGGTCTCTTCGAGAGAAAAGTTCTGCTTGCGATTTTTGGCCCTGTTTGCGTTGATGGCATCTGGGGGAGAAGATTCAACCACGAACTGTATGGGCTGTACGGCGGCATGAACCTAGTCAAGCGTCTACGGATACAACGCTTAAGATGGCTAGAACATGTAGAGCGTATGGACACCACTGCTCCGGACCGAAAAGTCTTAGAACTTGAGCCATTGGGACAACGCCCGGACGGTCCAGGATAAGTGGAGAAGGACCTCAACCAACTTGGAGTGCGCAACTGGAAGCAGCTGGCAAGAGATCGTGCTAGCTGGAGAGGCATGCTGGTTGAGGCACAGGTCAACCCCGGACTGTAGCGCCATCCGAAGAAGAAGAAGAAGAAGAAAGAAGGTGAAATGTGTTCTGTACAAATAGCATTGTAAGTGGTTTTAAAGCTGATTCATTCAATCTGTTCCTAAAATATATGCAAAATTATTTTTGTGTGCACCAAGTATGGGCCGAAATTCCAAATTTGTAGTAAAATTTCTTTTTTCGTACATTTTAAGGAATATTTCAGAAAAAATCCAAAACTGCTTAAATCTAAAAAAGCCCAAATTACCGAAATGCTAAAATCAGGAAGTGTCCAAGTTCGGAAATGCCAAAATCTCGAATTCCTGTGCGTCTCTGCCACCCCAAAAGTCAAGTGACAGAGAGTCGGGGAGTTCAGATGCTCCTCGTTGTCAGTTTTTCTTAAAGGATATCCAATTTTATAGATTCCCTTTGATTAAGCAAACAGCCACCAGGAGTGTCCAGAGAGTATTAACAAACCATATCTCGGAAACTGGTGCTGAAGCTGAAGAATTTCTCTTTCAAATGGAGCGTAACATAAATAAGAAGGCAGGAGGTGGGTGGCTGACAGAGAGAGAGAGAGAACGAAAGTCTCCGAAAACATCAATTTATCTATCGATCCGATTTCACCACATCCAGCAGACGCCACTGATCCTTAACCGTTTTGTTTCGTTATCTAGACGAATTTTTACTGCTCTCTCCCTCCGGTTTCCTTCTGAGTCGCATGTTTTTTTTTTTCATTTTGTTCCCCAGCGCTTTCCCTCTTTTTGGAGTTTTTGTATTCGCTTCGATGCTCTCGCACAGTCCCTCACAGACAGCACCTCATTGTTCCTGGCTGTCAAGGCGGAAATTCTTTAGAACACCCTTGTATATCCTCGCTCTCTTATTGCGGGGGGGCAGCATGTCTCTTATTCGTATTAATCTAAAATATATTTTTTTATGGTGTCGAGTATATTGGGACCTTATTTTCGATCTCCTGATTTTGCCTTAATGTCCCAAAATGTTTGCCCCGAAACTACAAAGCAAATAAAGACAGTCAAGACGTAAATACTCAAGTCAAGACTGAAGAAGGTGGTCGCCGTGGCGTAGTGGTAAGTGCATCGACCACCTCGCAGAAAGTCGAGGTTTGATTCCCGGACGGGACATCTCGCATTTTTTAACGGCACCACCTCTTTCGAGTTGCTGTCAACACTCAAAGAGTACCAATTTTCTATGAGAAGCTACTCAAATCTCGGTGTTCGAAGTCGGCAAGCAACTGTAGGTCCCTTCTACCCGTGAGAGAACAGTAGCACACACAACACGAATAAATGTTGTAGAAGCTAAGCCCTGGTCCCCTGTGGGCTGTAGTGCCACTCATCACAGCTTCACAGCTCTTAAACTCCTGACATCCCCCTTCTCGACTGTTAAGAAACCTTTAAATATTTCGTTATATTATGATGACGTTGTAGATCGCACCATAAAGCCGATCGTTCCTTGAAAATAGTAGAGACGCGATATTTGCTCTCCCTAGGCGGCATTCTGTTAGACAGCAAAAACTAAATTTTCCCAGGGCCATGGGTGCGTGCGGTCCTGGGATCACGGCAATCGTCTCTAAACACATTTTCCAACTTTCTGCAGATTTCCTTTTTTTCTATCTGTACCCCATATGCATCTCATCACTCAGTCAATAGCGAACGGACAAGGATATAAATATGGGCACTGCGACAGACTGCGTGAGTCCTTGTAGAAATTTGTGAGTTAGTCACTAAACTGATTGCCATCTTCATAAGCGTGTCCTCTTTCTCTCCTACAAGGATTAGAGAAACCAGTCGACAAACATTTCAGGCTACGAATCCCTTCCTCTCGCCATTCACACTCGAATGGTATTCACACCCAAATGCCCTTCACACTCACAAGCCATTCACACATGCATAGATTCTTATAACCACTCTCCGCATTCCAATGGAGGTCCCAGTAAGGTAGAATCAAAAGCGATTACGAGAAAACTAAGTCACCAGTAAGTCAGCTAAGTACTGAAACTATCTACCTATAGTTAGGAAACACACAATCTGTACAGTGGTACACAGGGGCAGCGATGATCATGCATCGCAAACACAACTGATTTGATCATCGCAGCATCGGAAAAATTTATCCCCACCCTGATTGGCATTATACATCTGTTTCATATCAAATTGGTTGGCTGGACCAGGATTATTGGTCTAGGAGTAAGTCTGCAGAAAACGGAGCTTGTCCTCTTTGCTAGAAAATAAAAAAATGACCCACTTAGGAGGACGCTGTGCCATCGTGGAATCCTCCGGAAAAGGCTAGATTTCTTGGTCACTCATTAGATGGCAAATTAAGCTGGAAGACAAATAGAAATGAACGCCAACAAAATGGTTCTATGGCGTTGTATTGCTACAGGGATGAAGTAGGGTGCAAAGGGAAACTGCAAGTTCGCATTATACACTGGCTTTCCAGTGAATCAGTCGACGGTACTTTGCATCATAGCATTCTAGTGGACAGATCTAGATGAAAGTAAGCAAAAAAGCAACCTTATAAGTCTCACGCAAGGATTAGTCAGCGTTTAAATGTGTGGAACCTTGAAAATTACCTACTCCCCGGCAAACCTCTTCCTTCCTCCACCAGATCGTCCACCAAAGGAAATTGTAGTCTAAAGAACTATTGAAAACAAGGCGAAAGAAGCCACACGCACCTACGCTTTGGACGGCAGTTTCAATTAAGAAAGGTGACTCCCTTGAACCACTCATAAAAGTGATACACTTTCAGGCAAGCTTTATATCCTTTCAACAGACCAACATCTGCCCAAAAAACGGAAAATTTCCTCTTACACAGAAGAAATTCAGAAAATATAATTTTTGCCAAAGCCACAGAAACACCAGAGAAATCCTCAATCCCTCTCGATGAGTTCTTTTGTAAGATAAAGTCCTCCCCTGTGTTGTCCTATCAAAGTATTCATTCATCGAGAGAGTTTCAAACAAACTCATCCATCAATCCATTACCTGCTCCTTGTCGGTGTCACATAGACAGAGGCGTCTCCCCTCGTACCTCCTTCCACTCCGACAAGCCATATCTCCATTACCAAAATTAAATTCCAAACTTACTAGTTCATGTTTTCAACCGCACGTCGAGTCCTTTCGGCAAAAACAACCAACTTCGGGATTGCAATTCACATATTTGCAAAAGGCAACAATTTCCGAAGCCCTCGTCGCTCGTTTTTCTTTCCCCCCGTCTTTCGAACTAACAAACTTAACAAACCTCAGAGACGTACGACAAGCCGGGATCCGCTCCGGCGGAATGGCAAAACTTCCTCCGAGCCACTTGTGTGTGGAGCTTGATATGTGTGCATACTTAATCCTTTCGTTTCACATAAATTCGCAATAAATCATAATAAGCGGGAGGGGTACTTAAAGTAGGCGAGGAAAAACTCCGAGCCAACACTTCCCACCGTGCGCTGAAGGACAACGCTACAACGGGGCGGCAAACAAGGACGACGGGGTTGGGATTGAGGCAAAAGGCGGAAGCGAAAAAAAAAATCAAAACATTCCCTTGAGTCTTCTTGTCGGTCTTAACTTTTACCAAGCAAACAACAATCCTCGCCGCTCAGTGCAGTGCTGTGTGTGCTGGCGCGTGTGTGTGTTTATTTTCCGCTGTTTTTTATTTTTTTTTTTGTACGTCTCTGTAAAGCCGCCTTTTAGGCATGTAGATCGTGAGCCGTGGAACCGCTAATTGAGTGAAGCTACAATATCGTGTAAAGGGCCGAGCGCATACGGCCCTGTAAGCGATAGTGTGTCGTGAACTTGTTAATTTGCCGCTTCGATGTGTTCGCGGTCCGTGCGGAGGTATGCAAAGTGCTCTCTGTCTTTGAAGTGGTGTGACCTTCGCCTTGAAGTTATGCCTTCAATCTAAGGGGCACCTCCTGACCGTTTGTGTGTAGCGTGAGACGTCAGGCGTGTTACTCTTTAATTACTCTTTTCGACTGACTTGTACCGTGAAAGTCGTGCAGTAAGTACATATGTAGATTTGAGTAGCAAGATTGGGTTTGACAGGAAACTATATAAGAGCGTGGATACTGATGAATGAAGAAAACACGAAAAACAAAGTAAGAATAGCTGGAAGTATGAAATCGATCTAGTCGTAACGACATCAGAGTGGCTGCTGTAACATGGCTGCTGCTACGTGGCTGCACCGTTTTCGTCGATGTAGTCATTGCATCAGGTCTAGACTCTAGAGTTCTTCCAAAGAGTTTGGTCTGTAAGTAGTGACAAGTCGCCAGATTGTTGAAGAATGCAAGGCATCTTACTGAAACCTTCTTCATTCCCTCACCGTCGGCCTTCAAAATACATAGCACCATAAATTGATTGAGATCCTCCTGGAATTGCGTGCATCATCTTGGACGGGGACATCTTCTGCAGTATTGCTTCAATGGTCCGAGTCCAGAGAATTATCGAGTTAGAGCTGTTCATTTATACACTCTACATTGTCAAGCTAACTTATCTTGACCAGGCGCATATTCATTGAAATCACCTTTGACCAACAGAACCAACATTCGAACGCAGAACTTTTCTCTCGAAGAGACGAAAGATTCTTCACCAGCTTTCAATAATGTCCAGGTTTCTACGCCATACAGTAGTTTCAGCTGTCCATTACAAGTTGCCCGAGACGTCGTTGTTGTGCGTCCTTTCGTGATGACTACTTTCCCTCGTTTTCCGTCAGTCCCATGAAATTCACCCTCGAATTTTAGGCTTTCAATATTTACCCAATCCTGCCAATGTCATCAGCGTAGGTTTAATTGAACTTTGGATGACCTGGTGTTGGTCACACGATTTTCTTCAGAATGATGTTGAAGAAGTCAGCGTATCGCCTTGTCTAAAACCTTTTTTGACGCTGAAACGTCTTGATAAATTCGTCACTGGCACTGACATGGCAGCAAGAGTTCTTCATCGTCATCTTACACAATCGGATGAGTTTGAGAGTGAAATGGAAAATTTAAACACGGTTCGGCTCATATGCTGCCCTTGATGGGCTGTAGGTGTCTTGGGCAGTTCCAGAATCCGCCTCAGAGTGAAAATCTGACATTTTGTCGACTTTCCTGGCTTGAAACCATACTCCTAAGTACGCATCAAGTTGTTCGCGAAAATTTTTAAACATGCACACAAAACGGTCGAATGAATCTTTTACACGATGCAGAGGAGTTAGTAGCGAGTAGCGATTATCGCAACGGTCTCCCGAAATTAAGCTTGACAATTCTGTCGTCTCATAGACACGTAGACGTAACATCGTGAAGAGTTGTACTTAGGTCAATGTTCATCCTAATAAGCAGTCTTTTTAACCCTTAGGGCTAAGTTAGAAGATATGACTCGACCACTTTTAAATTGTTTAATAGTGAAACGTCTAATGATAGAGGAGATGGAGAGATGGGGCACATGTGGGGCATATTGGTTGCCATATGTGCCATTGGCATAATGAGCACTCAAGTTAACAGTTCAAAGTTTGATATGCGTCAGGCTGCCTTTTTGACTCGTATTTCTTTATGGCTTGTAATTTTAGTGGCTGCCACGTAATGAGAAAGCTCAGATGGGACTTTTGAAGTTCTGTAGAAGTAAATAGGAAGGAAACTTATGAAGGAAGCATTATAAGATCGTTGTGTTCGTCTGTCCATTTACTCCGTCATGCTCTTATACTTCTTCATTTATAAAGCATGATTTCCATGAAATCGTGGAACTATATGCAGTTCACCTAGCAAGTTATGTTTGGATACGAAACTGTTATACGCGTAAAGTGGACCAGGGAGTAGCCGCATCATATTTATACTCGATAATCTCAAAAATATTTAAATTGTTTCTGATACTTAGCCTCAAATGACTATGACGTTATAGTCCGAACAAGGCAAAATATCAATCTGAGAATAATTATTTAAAAATGCACGTTGTTGCATTATCCTGTTGGATGCACCTATCGTGCACATCCATATCCTCGATTTCTGGCCACAAAAAGTTCTTTTCCATCTTGGGGAGTGAACACCTTTCACAGGAATTACGTGGCCGAGCCCATTCGAACATCATCGCTAACAAAAGTAATGTTTCTGGCAGAATTAACTGCCTGACCATGCATAGGTATTTTTACATTTCTTACATAGATCCGGTTTGCTGGAATTTGTACAAAATTCTACAGATTGTAGGCAGATTCCATCAACTATTCTGACCTAAAAAATCACTAAGTGCACGTAATGTATGTATATTGCTTTGAACGCTCATTCTCGTATAAGGCTTAAACAATCTGAATGCGCTGCTCAATTGTGTACCTCTCGAACTTAGATTTTGTCAAGCACCGCAAAAAGAAATGTCCAAATAAGTTGGTAAAAAAAAGTCGACGTTAAGTTGCTAGTATCGTGGTTAAACCATCCTCTAAATATCCTGTTCAACACTTGATTCTCGGCTTTATTGCCTGCGTGGAAACTTGAACACATTCTAGCCAAAAACGTATTCAGCAACATCAGAGAGAAGCGAAACCATCTACATGTGAGTGTAACTTGGTGTCCTGCTTATTTTTATAATTGACAAATGGTCGTACCATTCGCCATAGAGTATTGGATACATACATACAGTCGATTTCCTACACTCGAGGTTCCTTATCCGGTACCCAAAAAAAAAAAACATTTTTCAAACTGTTCATGTGGTTCCGATTTTCTCGGCATTGCTCAGATAATTTTATATTAACTGCTAAGGAAATCCTCACACCTTTCAAGCACTATCCATCCTAAATCAACAGGAAGGGTGGCTTATGCATTTAGGGGTTGAAATCAATGTTGCCACTCTACCCACTCGAATGATTTAATTGATGAGCTGCTGTGAAAATATCATGGACTAGGTCAAATAATCTTAAAATGGAAGGATTACGGCCCACAAGGGACCAGCAACCCTACACTTTGTTGACTTCTGACTTTGAACCCCATTGCTGTACCGTTAGCTACAAATTGGGCCTTGCAGTTTAGACGTAGTACGTAGTAGACGTATTCCTTTTGTTTAAGTAAACTTGATGTTGAGAAGGGTGTCGGATAAAACAAACGCAAAAGTGTTTAGTCATTATAATTAGAATGTGTTACGTTCAGATATAAGAGGAATATCAAATAAAGACTGACGCGATAAGGACAAAAAATCATTGCGAGAAGTTAAATCCTCTGCGATGCAAAATTTGGTAAATGCTGCTCGTCCTGCTCCTCCTAGGGTGTGAATTAAGAACAGAAGGTTCGCTTTCACTAAGTAGTGAAGTAAGTACTGCACTAGTTCCCAGGCCTAAATGCTAATTTGTTATATTTTTACTTACTTAAGGTGGCGCTACCAACAAGCATCTCCAGCCACCTCGATCTTTAGCTAGCTGCCTCCAGTTTCGCACGCATAGTTGGTTGAGGTCCCTTTCCACTTGCTTGCGCGATCTGAGTCACAGTTTTCCTCTACTACGCTGTCCCTCGTGGGTGGATGCGAAGACTTTTCGGGCAGGAGCCTTCGTTTCCATCCGCTCTAAATGACCTAGCCATCTCAAGTTGGATGGATCTTCACTCTTCTGGCTAAGTCGATTTCGCTAAACAGCCCTACAGTTCGTCACTATTTCACCTCCTACACTCACCATCTATGTAAACGGGACCGAAAATCATAAGAAGAATTTTCCTCTCTAAGAGGAGCAGCTTAATCCGCTTTCGACAAAGTCCATGCCTCCGCGCCATACAGCAGGACTGGATATTTAAGGTCTGGTAAAGCGTTACTTTGGTTGTTCGATAGAGGGCCAACTGCTTTCTTAGTCCAAAGAAGCAGCGATTGGCAAGAGCTATCCTTCGTTTGGTTTCAGCGCTGGTGTCGTTGTCTGAATTGATAGCAGTGCCTAGGTAGACAAAGTTTTTGGCTACCTCAAAGTTATATCTGTCTGCTGTGACGTTCTGAACCGAGACGTCGGTGTTGGGTGTCCTTTCTCGTTGACAACATATACTTGGTCTTACCCTCGTTTACCGCTAAGCCGATCTGCGCCGCCTCCTTTACAATACCCACAAAAGCGCCATTGACATCAGGCTGTGTTTTTCCGATAATGTTAATATCGTCGGCATATGCGAGTAGTTGGACGGACCTCCGAAAGATTGTTCCTCTGGTGTTGGCGTTCGAGTTTCGAACAATTCTTTCAAGAACTATGTTGAAAAGGTCGCATGACAACGCGTCACCTTGTCTGAATCCTTTTTTGACATCAAAAGTCTCGGTTAGGTCTTTACCGACCTTGATGGAGAATCGTGAATTCTGTGAATATTTGGTCGGTGGTGGATTTTTCTGGCCTGGAGCCACACTGGTATGGACCGACCAGGTTGCCGACGAATGGCTTTAGGCGTTCACACATTTCGGCAGATAAGATGTATGCCATACTTAGGAGACTCATGCCTCTGTAGTCGGCGCAGTTCAAAGGGTCTCCTTTTTTATGGATCGGGCAAGCAACGTTAAGGTTCCATTCATCGGGCATGTTTTCCTCCGACCATATTTAACAGATGAGTTGGTGTGTGCTCCTTACCAAACCATCGCCTGCGGCTTTAAAAAAGATCGGCGGGTAGGCTCCCTCAGCTTTGTTGGATTTCAGTTAAGATATGACAAACTTCACTTCATCCGGGTCGAGTGGCCGGAATTGTTGATCTTATTATATTTTTAGAAGTGTGATAACAACCACTAAGGGATCTTCTTCTTTATTCCCAACTTCACTAAGATTGGGCCACACGTTCGGGGGTTTACTGATTTATAGCCAACTTCTCCATACAACAGGACCAATGTACGCCAGCAGCCGCATACCGAAGTCGAAAATCCGAAATGCTCGAATTTTATAAATCCATCTCAATTGCAACTCGTTGACTTCTTAACCAAGAATCCGCGAAGAACTGTCGACTGACTCAGAGACAGCCGATGGCATCTCTACTCACCCCCACGTTCGAGTTCAAATTCATTTTTATCCGCCAATTAGTTTCTGGTAGGAATTGTCAAAAGTTTTGCAATGAAAAATGAGATAAGAAACGCCCCTCAGACAGTCCATTGGCCTGTCAATTGACAGATTCGCAACGCAACGTTTCTCCTCGAAATTATGCTGACCTCCCGGTTCATCCCTCGCTGCAAAATAATGTGATTACATTTCGTTCGATCAGTTCCGTCGGTCGTTCGTCCCCGTGAACGGTTTGCACACAGACCCAACGA
Source organism: Eristalinus sepulchralis (assembly GCA_944738645.1). NCBI lineage: Eukaryota > Metazoa > Arthropoda > Insecta > Diptera > Syrphidae > Eristalinus > Eristalinus sepulchralis. The sequence continues at coordinate 43,553,122 of OX122886.1, read as the reverse complement.
GAGGCGATTGAACCAACAACGCAGACGTTCGTTCACCCCCTCGACGAGGAAGCAAATTGACAGACAACTTTCCTAATTTACAGTAATTGAATGTTATCCCCAAGGCGGTCTGTCTTCGTTGCTGGGAAGAATACTCGCAGCCGGCCATTGAACGGGTAATGAAAGTTCTGAGCGGCAAGGGACTTGGTCAGTTGTTGTCCCATGAATGAAGTGCGAGTGCACTCACTTCCCATTTTTGCATTCCAATTATGTCCAAGCTTGTGACGGGAACGAGGAGTCGAGTTGGGTTGGCTGTAGGATGTCGTAAGTCTGCCGGAGCAGAAGCTGTCTCGTTCGGGATATCTTGTTCAGTCGAATTTGCTGGAGGAGTAATTTCTACGCGGACTAGAGGGAATGAGAAAATTCTCACTATCCAGCAATTCGTTCAATTCGCCCGCATTTTACAATAGACGGTGGTATGGCCGAGGAATATTGCTCGTCTTGCTGTGGGCGCTGACGCTCGTCATTCTCACCGACTACAGCAAGAAGTCGATTCCGAGGGTATGCAGGAGGGACATTCCATGCATTGTGTCCCGGGTCGATGGCACATGTGTGGTTGATGTGGGAACCACTTAAAGTTTCTTACCCGAGCTGGAGTTGTTGCTGATATTAAGTGAGGTGGAGGTTAAGTTCACCAAAAGGAACACCTGTGACAGACGCGATAAGCGATTCTTTTTAATAATAGACTCGATCAAGCGAATGCCCTCTCGGCAGTGGCCACAAACAGTGGGAGGCGGACGCCTTATGATAAATACTTTCCATCGCTTGTCCCACCCGGTTCGCCAACGTTCCATTACTGTGGCTAAAATTTCAATAAATGCCTCCCCCTTACCGGGAAGGAATTCACTTTGAATGTGCGCCCCAGAATGCATGCCGTATCGGGACACAAGCGAAACGGAAAAATCCCAGGAGAGTCGATCCGTTGCTGATATGCCTCCATCATCCACGTTGTCGTCGCCCCCGGCGTTCCTGCGCCGCCACTGCCGCCGGTGAAATTGGAAATATTTGCATTTCATTGTCATTGTTATGGAATAGTTAGTTCATTTCTGCTGCCCGACTTTCGCCGTGCTGGGGTGTGTGGGTGCAAGGGTCCCGGAAAATGGATTGCAGACCAGGGAGGGCTATAATTCATTTTTATTTCAAAAAAATTCACTTTGGCCTGGCGGGCTCTGCGCTTTATGCCGCGCACACACGAACAGGTCCACGGCAGCCAGCTGCAAGTTCGACTTTGGCTCTCGAGTAATTCGTGCTCCGTCCAGCAGCAGCTCCAATAAGGCAAGAGGATATGCAATAAATTTTCTGTCATTTTTTCTCCCTCCGTCGTCCTGCCCGTCTTCGCAGTCGTTTCCTTCGCGTTCGATCCAAGCTGAATAATGTGGGTGGGGGCGATAGTTCGGGTTGTGCTGGTGAGCGGTAAGGGGGGTTGGGGGAGGTGAACAAATTTCGGAACATGTTACCAAATATTTCCTGCGCTCGCTTATAGTTTATGAGTTTCGCAAGCGGTTTTATGTTCGAAGCCTGTAAATGCTGAAAATTAATGGATTTTCGTTCCGTGTTTGTACTTTGGTTCGACGTCCTCCATGTACCCGAGCGTCGGATATTATTTTCGTCTTGCCTTCGCATTCGAAATTCACAGTGCAATCGGACGCTGAGTTATTGGCTGTGGTCTGGTGAGGAGATCTTATTGACGGTCCACCTGGCAGGAGCTAATTGAATTCACTTGAATTCGACTGAGTTCGTCGTTAATTGCTTTTCGAGCAGCATTTCACTGTCTTGACGTTAATATTGTAGTTCCCGACACATGCATGCACTTGCGGGGTACTTTGTGGCCCATGAACGGGTTCATTTGATGAGTGTATTCAACATATGTAAGTGCTGGCGGGAATTGAGTGTTCATTTTCCGAAAAGATTAACACGAGCATCATGATTCCAACCCATTTGTGTGATGGATGTTCATTTTATTGGTACAAACTTCCTTCCATTGAAGTTGATGTTCATAGAGGGATGAACTTCGATAAGTGTCGATGTTTCAACACTTCAGTGTGGATCATCGCCAGCAGAAAATGAGCTATTGAACGTTCAGAACAGGCAGATATGACCAAGAAGACCAAGCAGATTTCAAAAGTCGCTGAAATTCACTTAAGGCTTTTCTTGGTCAATGTATATTGAACCTCATTTGACAGGGAATGTTGTGAAACATAAGGGCACTAAGTAACTGCAGATTGTGCTTGCGCGTCGAAGGTTTCGTTAGTTTAACAATGCATTTTAATTGCTTAAGAGTTTCTAATTAGATATATTCTGTACCAATAATACTTTATTTGTTATTTTATTGCAAAATACATTAATAGAGAAGAAGAAGGCGTCCTAAAGACCGGGTTATTAGTGAGTAACCACCAAACTGATAGTTCTTCTTCTTCTTCTTTTTCTTGTGGCGCTACAGTCCGAGTGATCCTGGTGATCCTGATCCTAATACTAAATACCTAGTCCTGGCTAGAGCCGCACAATCGTAGAGAATCTGTTTGAGGGTCTCACTACTATCCACCACACGCTAGTCCCCACAGTTGGGAATGGATGGATTTAAGGGAATCCTTCAAGTTTTAAGATTTTCAACGAACGTACGTCTTGATCTAAAATATCGGGCTTTAAAAAAATATATTTCAGAATTTTTGAAATTGTATTGTATATTCTAGTTATCGTTGCAACAATTATGTTGCTCATAAAAATGAACATAAGGACTTCACAGCGATTAAAACATTTAAGCGAAAATCCAGAAAAAAAAATAATTCACAGGACTCTATACTAAAGGGTGTCCCAACAAAAAGGCAAAATTTAAATTTGGCGCCATTCGAATTGTCATTGTTGGACATTCGAACAATTATTATTGTTTGTTAGTAGAAGGTATACGGTTAATAAAAATGGAGTGCTACACTTATGAAGAACGCATTCTCGTTGTGAAATTATTTTACCAAAATGGTGAAAGTTTTGCGGCTACGGTTCGCAAATTGCGATCAATTGGGGGTTACAATAATGCTCCAAAAGAGTCAACTGTAAAGCAATGAATTGAAAAATTTGCTGAAACTGGGTCTGTAACTGATGTAAAGACAACAACGCGCCTTCGACCAGGTCGATCGACCGAATATATCGCAGCAGTACGTGATGATGTCGGTCAAACTCCATCCACCTCAATTCGACACCTAGCTTCGCAAATTGGTGTTTCCAAATCCACTATGCAGCGAATTTTGACGAAAGACTTGCATCTTCATGCATACAAAGTTCAGTTGACTCAGGAACTGAAGGGAGTTCGTTAATTGGGTATTTCAGAGACAACATGAAAATGCCGATTTTGCCGATAAAATCACCATTAGTGACGAGGCCCATTTTCATCTCGATGGCTTAGTCAATAGGCAGAATTGTCGCATTTGGGGCAAGGAAAATCCTCGAGTGATTCACAGGAAGCAAATGCATCCTCAACGTGTCACTGTGTGGTGTGGACTTTGGGCTGAAGGAATCATTGGACCTTTTCTTTATGGAAATGAGTCAAGTCAAGCGCAAACAGTCAATTGCGTTCGGTATCGTCAAATAATGACCAATTTTTTGGAGGGGATGTGGTTTCAACAAGACGGCGCCGCATCTCATACAGCCAGAGAAACAATTCAATTGCTGCATCAGTCATTTCCCGGTCGTGTTGTTTCGCGTTTTGGAGACCACAATTGGCCGCCAAGATCGTGCGATTTAACACACTTTTTTCTTTGGGGTTTCTTGAAGTCGATGGTTTATGCGAATAAGCCGACGACGACTCAAGCCTTAAGAAAGGAAATTGGACGCTGCGTTAATTAAATACCGCAGAAATTAAGTAAAACGGTCATTCAAAATTTCATTAAAAGATCACGTATGTGCTAACAAAACCGCGGCGGCCATCTGGCCGATGTTTTATTCCACACATAACTTCATCCTGTCTACTTTACAATATAATAAAGAATTAATATTAATAGAATATCTTCGTTTTATTTAAAATTTCAGTGTTACGTTCTTGTTGGGACACCCTTTAATAGGAAACGGAGCCAGTTCCAGTGTAGGTCACACTTGCCCAATTTAGGTACTTTCAATACTGATCCGGTTCTCCATCCTTAAGGAATAAGAGAACGTCGAACGAGGTGTTTCTTACATTTCCCGAAATATTTTTGTCCGTGTTTTATACATTCCTTCCAGAGCGTCGTCTTACTCTGTTGAGTAAGACCCATCGACGGGAGTTCAGCCTTATGGCAGATTTACTTTCTTTATCAGCCAGCCGATGATAATAATAATAATAATTGAGTGGCACTAAAGCCCACAAGGGAACAGGTCCTAGCTTCTACAACAACTACTCGTGTTGTGCGTGCTGTTCTCTCACGAGTAGAAGGGACCTACAGTTTCTTGCCGACTCCGAACGGCGAGATTTGAGAAGCTTTCCGTAGACAATTAATACTCTTTGAGTGTTGTCAGCAACTCGAAAGAGGTGGTGCCGTGAAAAATATGCTAGGTGTCCCAGCCTATGATATCTCAGGCGAATTAACACAAAATCTAGTTCTCTGTATTCCATGGGTCACAGTCACCACATTACTACTTGAGTCAAATGATGAGTGCAGTCATTAGTAATTACATGAGTCCTTAACCCTTTAAATCTCCTCTTGAGAGCAGCTAAATGTTTGATTGTTGAAAGAAAACCTCGTTATTTTTTGTTATCTCAATGCTCCCGTGTTCTGAGAGCGGTACGGACTTCATCGAATCCTTGCTGGAGTTTCTTTAGGCCGAAGAACACCAAGTGAACCTGCAGAGCTTCCCTTAAAACAATGCTGTAGTCTTTAGGAATAACAGGTACAAATAAGTCTTCCTTGTGTCATCAGAATAAGCTTTAAAGACAAGTTTCTGTATCTCATAATCTACTATTCTGGCACTCATTTATTCATTCATTCATTCATTTAGTCATTTCACCAAGCAAAACCTTATCACTTCCCATTTATCTCCACTGCTAAAGCATTTCTAATCTCTTCCATCCCCAAAAACGAATTTCTTTCAAATGACTGATCACCAATTACTTGGACAAATGTCATCTTGATACTAGGGAAAAATTTAAATTATCTGATCTGAGGATGTTCGTCTTGAAATGGAACGATCAAACCAGCAACTGAAGGATAACAAATCAGCAAACCATACAAATTAACTAAGCACTGATTTATATCTGAAGTAGAAATGCTTTTTATTACTTCAGACAGCGGACGAGCAACCACAGAGAGATAAATTCTGGCGACAGGAGAAAAAGGATACATGTGGAAAAATTCATCACGCCAAAGTACCCATTGTGCTATCCGCAACGCTGTGGCAGTCTTCAGGGAGAAGTTCTTCATTTGAATGGTTATTTTTGAGCTGTTGTCGGAAAGCAAACCGCAATTTTTCGCTACACGAAATGACTGTCATTATTACCTTTTTTCTTTGTTTGTTTGGTTGGATTCTCTACTTTGAGAAAGGGAATCGAATAATGTGAAGAGACAAACAATGAAAATTGCAGTTTTTGCTGTACCCGGTTAAAGTCACGTTTGAAATTTGCCAAATTTGGAAAATATGAAAGTGGGCTTTATTCTATCCCATACAGTAGAACCTCGAAGAAGTTATTCGAAATGTCCCAGAGGTTGTCAACTTTTTCCGTAGACATTTGAAAATATGGAGAGAAATAGTTTTTTGCTTACAGTTAGTTTTATCGACGTTTGACTAGATTGCCTTACATTCTTCACGTTTGGCATATGGCGAGTCTCGGTATATTCTCTGCTCCATCTTACCAAAGCATTCACTGAAGCAATGGCATCATATAAGACGTTTTTGTCGTTTCCATTGTTTCGATTCTTCATGCTGATGCAGGGGTATCAACTTCCTCTATCTCTTCTTCAATTCAACCCGCATTCCATTCTTCAATGATTTCTAAACTCAAATTGGAACTCGATTTCATTTCTGACGGCAGAGTGGTGCCTTTTTGAGCATGGTCATTATAGGCTGATCTAAGGCAAGCAACTCAGACAGAGGAATAATGTCGTCTACATAAAATTTCTGCATTTTGCAGAACACCCTGCGAAAGTGTTTCCCAAGCAGCTTTGAGGAACAAAATTCAGTCGCAACTGTAATGCGTTCTTAACACAACCTTTTGTTTGCATATTCTCTTTCTAGCTTGCAACGATAGCTGAGCTTGACCAACTTATTCTACCCCATCGGCTGCACAACTGCTGTAACGTCTAGTGGGCAAAGAAGCTCTAAAATACAGCCATCATAAGGTTCAAGCAATTAGGGAATCTTGAACGTCGTGCAATTGTAAATCAATGAAATTGCTTTCGACGTTACATGAAAGCGACAAACTGTAAAACTGCTTACTTCTCTAACGACCTAGCCATGAAACAATTCATAAAGCAGTGGTAAGAACCAGGCTGCTGATGAATCAGAGCAAATTATCTTCAACCTAGCTCGGATTTGAAGATTTGTCAAGGCCAATTGGGCTTACCAAGGAAGTTTTACCAAAGGGTAAAGTTAACCAGTCAAGAAACCAGGTTATAAAGACCGAACCGTATCCTGGGAACATCCTAGTAGAGTCACAGTCGATGTTGAGGATCTGGAGAAAGCATTTCAGCAGACTGTATAACGGCGACGAAAAACCAAATCCCGCTCTCAGCCAGACCGAACCATTCAAATCCAATGAAGATCAACAACCCTCTTACCACATCGGCGCCAAACAGCCGCAAAGGTGGGACATTGAGAGAAAGTGCTCTGAAGTATTTTCACCTTCGCCACAGGCGTCACAGAGGGTGTCTTCGCTAAGCCCAAGTAGACTTAAGTGCTTAGCGAAGAAAAAGTGTCCCGTTTGTACGCCGACAAGTTTTCTGCAGTCCTTTCTGTCCAGAGATACCAGAAAAGATGAGAATTTCTTGCTAACGTTCGGGAGCGTGCACTTGGTCAGCCTGCATTCTGGAGAGTCATGCCATCTCTGGTTGTGCTGTTCGGATACCCAACCGTCGACGGAAGCCCTAAACAAGAAAGCGGGTTGTCCCAAGGTGGCTTCAGGCCTCTTTAGAACCTTGCCTGACTAGTTCATCAGCAATCTCGTTTCCCGTGATCTCGTGATGTCCCGGGACCCAGACGAGTCTTTGCGAATTCAGTCTGCCGACCAAATTAAGGGAGAACTTGCATTCCCGGGCAGTTTTGAAAGTGGTTAAAGGGTTGAGTAAGACCTTAAGCACAGCTTGGCTGTCGCTGCAGACGCAGATTCTTCGCCTCTTCCACCTGTTCTTCACAATATAGTTGGTGACCATTAGGATTGCAAAACATTCCGCCTGGAAGATTGATGCGAAATTACCTAAAAAGGTGTGCAGTCTAACGTTGTCGTCTTCCAAGAAAGCACCGGCCCCAGATCCCTCCGACTCTTGGAGATGTCGGTGAAAATCCGACTACATTCCCTTCCCGGTTCAGTTTCGGGCAGGGCCAGTCTTGAACGCAGGGAAAAGTCGACTTTATATAAGCGACGCTGCTGGATCGGTGATGCCGTATGATGCAGAACCAAGCGACTTGTGTCATAGAAGATGCTGTGCGCGAAGTCATCAAAACTCCACTGCGATTTGAACCAAAGATCAAAGCAAGACCTTGGGAGCTGCAGTGCCAAAAAATGTATTGCAGTCGTTAAGAAGGAAGTTTTCTGCTCAACAGAGCAAAGTTGACAATTGTCATAATAAATGGCGGTCAGTACTGCCAACTCGTATCATCTTCATGAGGTGTTGACCTGTCTATCAACAGCTGTCAGAGTTTAAGGAGCGACAGACAGAGTTAGTCACTGGAGCCCCCATTATCGGTCGGAACTGTTTGTCTTATTTCTCCCTGACACGCGTCCTACATTGTGTCTTTTTTCATTTTCTCAAAATTCTAAAGATGCACCTATTTCAAAGCAAAAACAACTCTCCAATAAACTTAACTTTATTCAAGTTCGTTCAGCGCGAGTGAAACCATCTTTCTATGTCCTTCCGAAAGACCAAACTCTCTGCAATCGCAGCATTCGATTCCAAAACAAACATCTCTGATAAAGTCCACCATTCCAGCCATGAAACGCGTGAAACTAAAAGTACTTTCACACTGATTTACAAACTTTTTGCTGGCAGGCGCCGCAGCGTTTCTCCCTCAATTCCGGTTCAATTTACATCAGAAAACCATACCGGATTGAAAAACAATACACTCTATCAGCCGCCCACTCCCCGCACCCCAGTCGCACTGAATAAATGACCTCCACGCGCCGTGATGTGAGGACGGTCGCCAATTTATTCCGCCAAACTACAAAATGACGAACTGAAAAAAAAAACTGCCGGAGAAAAAAAACACACAACAACCGAATATTCATTTTGTCGAAAGTGATGAAACGCCCATTAAGCCAGAATTTTTATGGTCGAAATTTTTAAGTGACTTTCGCCTCCTGCGTGATGGGGGAAAGACATTCTAATCTCCTCCTTTGGCCCTTCAATTGTCTGCCGGCACCGTCGTCGGTGTGAATGGAAACTTTTCCACGTTTCGATAATTTTCTGTTTTTCGACTTCCGCTTCAATATTATTTTTCGTTGATTTCCTTTCTCCCTCCTCCTGGCCCCTCCGGTCGTGGACGACTTTAGTGGCATTTAGTACACTTAACCTTGGTGCGGATGTGTACACAGATACTCGAACAATGGAGCCAATTTCCAAGTCGCCGGCATTCAGAGGGAGAGCGAAAAACTGCTACAGTGTACACTAAATCAAGCGGAAAACACTTATGTTGTCCGGGAGGTGCTGTCGGCTCCGTTCCATTGTTCGAAAAGTGTGCGCAACGGTGGACCGTCAACACGGTCGTCAGAGAGAAAAAAAATTCACGCGCAAGTGTCTGTAAGGAACGGGAAACAAATAAATCGCATCCACTTTCGAATTTAATGGAAGGAAATATTTGAGCATTACTCTCCGAGAAGCAAATCATCAAACGGTTTCTAGCTGTGCCCTGCATACCCATGCAGGACGACAACGACGACGACGATGACGACGCCGACAAGGGCAAGAAAAAATTCCGAACGGAGTAGAAGTCACAAAAACCCTACGCCAACGACTACGAGGCACACAACACGAGCAACTAACAAAGAAAAATATGCTCTGGTAATTTGGTTAAAGGATAAACGGACGGCGGGTAGCAGTGCGAGGAGGAGCGACATAAAAAATTACATTAATTTATATTGTATACACATTCGGCTCAACATGTACAATTTAGCGCAGGTCCTTGACTCACAAGCCGACGGCTGCTCGGCCTCGACACCAATGACTACTGAACATGGTCGGTGGAGGGCTTGATGGGGGGGTGGTGGTGAACTGCGAATGCCGGACATATCGACTGTCATTTTCCTATTATCGGGTGATGGCGCAGATGGCCGTGTAAAGTGCGGAAGGACATGCAGCCGAAGTGGTCAGGATCATATCTAAATCGAACGACATTCATTTCGAGGAATAACAGTTATTGGAATTCGGTTTCAAGGCGACACTGTGGTCGTGTTGTTGAGGATATTTTTATTGGCACAAATGTGGTTGCGGTGGTCCCATGAAAAATGACAATAATCGCTGCAGGATGAGAGGAATCCTTGAGAATCTTTATACTCTTTTGCTTTAACCAAGGATTGTGATGGTCCGTGATGGGCCTTGGGGACGACACGTGGTAAGGCAGCCAATTAGAAAGGGATTTCCAAATGTTGGGACATTCTCATTGGCACTGAGTTACTTATTGCTACGCTGTGTCTTCTTTCTTATTTGACACAGAGACGGGACCTTCTAGTGACCCGGGGGAAACCTTAATGAGACAGCACCTCTTCTTTGTTGAACACTTTAGAAGTGTAAGTTTGAAGTTCATGCCTATGGTAAGAGCTGCTGGACGAAGGCGTAGAACTAGCGCGCCACTCAATTCAGACCTTTTTGTGTTTAAGCTGATAGTCTCATTGGAATATGCTCTAGTTGGGGCTGTTGTTCTGTTAACTAAAAAATTTGACCGTCTTTTTCTTTTTCTTATGTTAGATCAGTGAAGCGGTCGTGTCTTGCGAATGGTAAGCCGCGGAACTGCTTCTTGCTGGTGTCTTCAGAAGGACAGACAAAATAACACCACGGGAGACATGAAGCTGTGTTAAAATATTCCTACTGTGACTTTTTTTTTCTTACGCGCATTACATCGGGATGCAGTCCCTAAGAAGAATATTCGTCCTTAAAGGTAAATTGATCAAAAGTGATCAAAAAGTGTCGGAAGGCCGCGGGTAAAGGTTTTTTACGTACATGGGTTGTCATTGTCGTTTGGTTTATTTAGCGGCCCATGGACAGAAAACAGAGACCCGCCAAGTGGAGAGGACATTTCATATTCAACGGTCACAAGATAACAGATCACACAATAAGTACCGGGGCATATAGAGGGCGCCACTAACAAAAGTTTTTCATTTAATATTAATTTTTTTTAGTGGCGCCCCCTATATGTTCCGGGACTTATTGAGTGATGTGTTAAGAGAACTCTAGACAGCACACTTTCAAACAAAAAAAAATTTATGAAATATGCTGCCATCAGGTTTGAAGAGTCTGGGTGCTAAATATCCAAACCCTATTTTCATACCTACAGTGCCATGTCCAGTTTTGGCATTCCTTCCAAACTTCTCCATTCCTACCGAGCCCTCCTTCCTACCAAACTCATCAGATTGCGTAGGATGTCGATAGAGAGCTCTCGCTCCACCGTCAAGGTTGGTTATGAACTCATCGAGACCTTCAATGTCGAAAAAGGTTTTAGACAAGGCGACGCGCTCTTATGTGACTTCTTTAACATCATCCTTGAGAAGATCGTGCGCAACTCACACGTCAACACCAGAGGCACGATCTTCCAAAAGTCAGTTCAATTGCTAGCTTACGCCGACGACATTGACGTCATTGGACGAACACAGCGAGCCGTCAGTGAGGCGTTTGCTGGCATTGAAGCGGAAGCAGCCAAGATGGGTCTCACGATAAATGAGCCCACAACGAAGTATATGCTGTCTTTACGGAGGGACACACAAGATCGGCGTCTGGGATAGTGAGTACCACTAGTCAGCAGAACCATCAACGAAATCAATGACGTCTTCTACCACCCGGTATAATGGGGCAACGACATCAATACCGAAATCAAACCCAATTTTACTCTTGCCAATCAGACCTTCTATGTTGCAGTAATAGAGCCCTCTCTCACAGGACCAAGTTGGCTTTGTAAGACATCATCTCAGTTCTGGATTTTTTCTTAAAGCAGATAAGGGCGCCCATAGTCTTTTCGTGAGAGAGTGGATGGTAAGGACGCACAACATCGACGTCACTCTTGCCAATTGGTGCTTTTTTGGGATCAGTAGGCAATTGAGTAATAGAGCCCTCTAAGGACTAATTTTGCTTTATAAAACAGCTTATTCATGCCAGTCCTACTCTATGGCGCCGAAACCTGGACCTTACTTAAAGTGGTTGAGGAAGCCCTTAGTCTTTGGAGAAAACTTTTGCGTGAGATTTTTGGTCCTGTTTGCGTCGATGGCATCTGGAGGAGAAGACTTAACGATGAAATCTATGGGCTGAACAGTGACAAGCGACTAGTCAAGCGTCTTCCGTTACAACGCTTAAGATGCCTAGGCCATGTGGAGTGTATGACCACCACTGCTCCGGCCCGAAGAGTCTTCGAATCTGAGCCATTGGTATAACACAACTGATGACGGCCTAGGCTAAGTGAAGAAGGACCTCAACCAACTTGGAGTGGGCAACTGGAGGAAGCTAGCTAAAGATCGTGCTGGCTGGAGAGGCATGTTGGTTGTAGCCCAGGTCCACCCCAGACTGTAAAAAATGAAGAAGTTGATGGATATGAAGGAGAAGATTCTACGGCGAACTTTGTAGGATGTACAACGACATGTGCCTAGTCAAGTGCTTTCAGATAGACCGTCTGAGATGGTAGGGTCATGTTGGGTGTATTGTCCCGATGTACTCTTATTTTATAATGCTGCACTATAAGCCATAGAGCGCCTAAAGCAGTGTTAAACTTGACTTGTTACAAATTGATTTGGGTGTGCACTTAATTTCCAGTTTGCACCTTCGGACTATTTTCTCTGAAGATATGGAAAGTTTTAGGTTTTCAATAATAAGCCAGCTACAATTGACGCTTTAGAAGCCAAAATTGCTTCCGTTTTCCACTAGATATTAGTCTATTAGTATGGAACGAGTCGTCGAAAATAAGACCTTCTGAATTCATCACTTCAGGCGTAGACATAGCCAACATTTACGTGATATCATTCCTGAGAAATATATGCCATAAATTATTCATTTCACCAGTAATTAGAATTTTAAGCTGACTTTCAAATTTATGTGTTTTATTTTTCATTATATATGAAACCTCAAGATGAATCACCTTTTATTGGCACTCATCCACTTAATTTCATTTCGGGTCATGACGAAAACTATCACCGAATGATATCACAAACCAAAAAAATCTTCGTTTTGACAACCAATCAGACCCACCTTATTCTCTGACACCACGGGTTCAGCTTGCTGACAATTTCGGAATGCACACAGCTCTCGAAAAAAAAAAAACCAAAAACTGGTACATTTCTCTCTGCAACCACAGAGGTTTTCATATGTGAAGCTTTCCGCAGGAATTAGTAAGTGGGGCATTCTCAATCGCTGCATACGTCTGGAATTCGACGCTGCACCGTCAATTTCCAGTTCGACACAAGCACAAATATTTTCCATCTCCCAACGAAACGCAAAGGGGAGCAAAACAAAAAGAGTCTGTGCAAACTTTTCTCGCACTGTCAAAATATTCTCTCTCATCCGAAATCAGAACTTTTTTCAAAAAAAAAACTTTCACCACTTCCCACGAACTGCTCAAAATGGCAGCACTAAGAGAACGGCGGAAACAGAACAGAAAAAAATGGAAAACGATTCCAGCTCTAAAACTATAAGTTTTCAAAGTTCGTGTGTTAAATAAATTCAATTTTCACCTTTTTGTTTGGAAACAATCACTGAAACGTCGTCCACTAGGGTCATGTGCATCCTTGAAAGTTCCCAGTCACCGTCGTCGTCGTCGTCGTCGTTGGACGATGCCACTTTATGGGATTTCCATCTTCACCTTCGTCGCTGTGCAGGACTGGGGGTGTCTGACACAGTACTCTGCACTGGACGGGGTGGAAAAAAACTTTCACATACAATATTGCCGTGTAGTGGCCGATGAAAAATGAAAACCTCCGACCAAGCCCGACGTCAAGGTTGGCCCCAACCGGGAATACTAGAGCATTGCTCCACTGCCGCCGGGGCACAGTGTGAGCTGACCGCATTGGGAATGTGTCAACGTTTGAGAATTCATAATTCCCCCAAAAGGATTTCTATTTCATTTTGCACGTCAGCGGGGGCGTTGGGTGGATCGGGTGCTGCAGGTGAGGACAGAGTTTTGTCAGGTGAAAGTTTTCGATTCGATGGACAGACTGAAAAGTGGCCATCATTACGGATATGGAATTTTCAAATTCCCAATTTCGAGATCGGATGACAAATGAAATTCGACATTTCGGGTCAATTGGCAGCGGAAGGTATCCTTTCTGTCGTATTCGGGGTTTTGTTGGTTTTTCCCCTTCATTCCATACTCTATGTGATGGCCCTTTGTGTGTCACACTTCCGGGCTCATTGCGCAGATTAATTGGATTGTTTTTTGGCGAAAGGTAATTTTGGGATGAGATGGGGTAATGGGAGGACTTTAGTGATGATTTGAAATTTTCGCAAATTATGTTCCCCACTTCTATGCCGGAAGAAACAAAATGCAATGGCATTGAAACGCTTTTCCTTTGAACACCTAATAATTCGGCAATTGTGTGTTTCACTCGCGCATAGAAGGCTTCGTTTGTAAATACGGACCAAGCTTCATATTGCTAATTCGTGGAATATGCCATTGTTGCTTACTTTGACTTTGATGCTTCATGTGGTTAAGTGATTTTAAAATCTGTATCGAAGCCAGCCCCAACCATGTCCCAAAACTGTATTGCCTGTATCAGAATCTTCATGAGAATTGCTGCATTAGTTTAGGGTATATGTACAGTATCGCAGACTCGACAGACGGACATGGCGCTTTCGAAAGCAAGAACTTAAAAATGCGTAAATGACGAATAAAAACACAGCTCCAAGCTCTCCTTCAGTGTGAAAAGATCGTGCCGCAAGAAACGATAACGAAAAGTAAATTCTGATATTGAGAGTAAGAGCTCCGTCGATGTTTCGGGCAACGAAAGTTCAAAGTTTCTCTAAAAAGTTGGCTTATATCGTTTCCTTAGTTATTAGGAAATGCAAAATCAAATATTGCTCCTGTTAATTCCAATATTTACTGGCTTATAGAAATTTCTGATTAAATTGGCTAGGGTTCGAATTAAGATACGATCTCTCAAGTACCTTGAGACAGACAGACAATATCTTACGAATCACCGATCTCACCCTCCCTAACTCACCATTGCGAAAAAATTCCCAACCAGCATACCGGAAATTTCTGAACAATTGGTTGGGAGTTGGAGCCTACTCCAGAGACCCAAGGCTTCGTCATTTAATAATCTACCTTCAGGCTGTAGCGTTTTTCGGTAGATATTCTCTTTGTTCTGTCCATGGCGTTACAGCCCGGCGTGGACCTAGGCCTCAACCAACATGTCTCTCCAGCTAGCACGATCTCTCGCCAGCTGCCTTTAATTGCGCACTCCAAGATGGTTGAGGTCCTTCTCCACTTTTGTACGACATCTAAAACTAGGCCGTTCTCTGTTGCGTTATACCAATGGCTTGGATTCGAAGACTTTTCGGGCTGAAGCAGTGGTGTTCATACACTCTAAATGACCCAGCTATTTTAAGCGCTGAATCCGAAGACGCTCGACCAGGAGTTCGTCTTTGAATATTCACCTCAAGACGCCATCAACAGCAGAACTTTTCTCTCAAAAAGACTAAGAGATTTTAGTAGTGTCCAAGGAGAACTGGGTTGATCATCAAGATTGACGAACGTTTTCAGGCGCTCACACAAAACGCCAGAAAAGATCTTACGCGCGATGCTTATTCCTCGGTTGTTGGCACAGTTGAAGGGGTCTCCTATTTTGTTGATGATTCAAAATCCGAAACGCTATAATCGCTGGCAATGGAATGAGTGATTGATCAAAAATTCCATTTGGTGCGATGGCGACTATCACACGCAAGTATTGAGGGAGTCGTGACAGGATGACCAGAGGGTATATTCTGGTACCATGGGTGTCCAGGAGCCCCTGGAACTTATTACTGTCTGACCGTGTAGTAGGCCCACTTGTGAGGAAAATGTGTTTAAATGCTTGTACTGACTAGCTTGAAGCCGACTGTTTAACACATTGATGCAGATCAGACAATTGTGGAGACTTTCACGGCTAAGTCTGCAGTTGCATTGCAACAAGGTGCTGTAGTCCATAGAACGGCATAGAACCACCCACAAAGGTGAAGTGATTTCCCCCAAACAGGGTCTCAGTTGGAACTGAGGCGACTAGTCTTGAGTTACTTATTCATTGCAAATTCTTCCCGCTATATAAGGCAATCTTTTTAAGCAACCTCCCCCCACCCCCTCCCCCTTTTCCTTCTCTCTATACTCATTCACATACTCTTTGATTTTTGAACATTAAAAGACGGCCCGACATTGAATACCTTGGAGTCCTTGGGTTGGAATCAAGAATCATATGTGGCAAAATTGTTAAAAAAAAATTTGTTAAGGTGGTCGCATCTTGTTCTTCAAATCCTTTCATCTCCCAATTCATTTGATTCAAGAGTTCCATTCTTACGCCGATGCACCTTAACAAATCGAATCTCGTTTGTTGTGTCACTCACACATTCTGAAACTTAAAATTTCCGCTTCACACGCCTCCCACAAAGACAATTGTTAGCATTTCACGGACTCACCATTGCGCATCACTAGTTGCAGCTGAAAGACAAACACAAATGTCCAGCTCCTCCGCACACACTTAGAGTTGCGTGTGTACCAAGCAATTTGGCCACTGGAACGTGACTGAGGCCCAACCGAGTCGAGTGCTCGCCAGGACACGCAATGTGGCCACTGCAAACGGCTTAGCCACAATGTGCCACCTTGCACATTGATTGTGTTTTCGCTTTGTTCTCCGCAGTCGGCTACGGCTTTAGCGTGCGTGCGTTTCTTTTTTTTTTTTGCCTTTCCGCACATAATTCATTTAAGACCCACGAAAGTGACGCAGCTACGAAATCGATTTTCAATTTGTCCACGACTGGGAAACCGTCATTCAATCCAGACCATTCCCCACCTCCTTTGCCATTGCGAGTGAAAAAGCTGCTTAAAAACGAATAAACAGTCTTTTTTATTGCCGCCGATTTTGGGCCGCGTTGGTGTTGTTGTTGTTTGTGATGAAATATGTGAGACGCATTCGGTGCGTTAATCCCTTCGAGGGGGGTATAATTTCACCCCGCTGGGCTCTTTGTTGGCGGCGGCATCGCACTCAAGGGACTGCGGTACGGCACGGTGATGCTCAACGCAGCTGGGAGTGAAACATGAAAAATGAAATCGAAGTCAAAAAAAAAAACGAAAACGCGAAAATTCGCCCGCGTCGAAGTAATGATAAACCTCTTTATTAAATTCTGTTGAGCACACAGTTTTGTTCTTTTTTTTCCCCTTGTGGGCTACCTTTAAACAGGACGACAGTGCTAGAGTATACACCGGGAAGCGTACATCCGCCGCCGCCACCGCCGCTGACGCCGCAACAGATAGATACGAATCACGCCAGACTGCAATTACCAAAATCCGCTTGGTGCCCGGAGATTCTTTCACTTTTCTTCTTTGGCTGTGTTTTTCGAATTTTTATTTCGTTTATCTTTTTACGCTCTCAACGCCTTTTCATGGCTGGTGGTTGGGGTTTGGGTGGGTTTTGTTTATCACACATATTCAGTAGCTGGGTGGGAGGGGGACTGGTTTGAGGGTGATTTAACAGTGTCTCTAACATGGATGAGGAAGTAGTTCAACGTTTGTTGCATTTGAAATGTGGCTTGAGGTTTTTTTTTCAAAGGGCATTGACTCTTTTCGTCGACAGTGAGTGATTTTCGTTGCTGAATTGACGGGTATTGAACTAAAACAGTGTAGCTGAATTTGTTCTACCTAAAATGAAAGCGAATCAGCTAATGTTTGGAGTTTGCTACAAAGAGGAGCAGAGAAGATGGTTGAAGGGATGCCAAAAAGTTGGGTATTTATCCGCCAAAACGTGGGCGACTTGGCGTAGTGAATAAGTGAGTCAACTCACAAGCAGAAGGTCCCAGGTGGGAGTCTAGATCTGAACAGCTCGCAGTTGTTTACGGCACCACTTCTTTCGAGTTCCTCAAAAAGCACTAACTGCTTACAAAAAGCTCCTTGAAAAGAAGATCCGCAAAAACTGCAAAATAATAATAATAAATGAGTGGCACTACAGCCCACAAGGGACCAGGGCCTAGCTTCTACAAAAACTACTCCTGTTGTGCGTGCTACTGTTCTGTCAAGAGTAGAAGGGACCTACAGTTTTTTGCCGACTCCGAACGGAGAGATTTGAGAAGCTTTTCATAGACAATTGATACTCTTTGAGTGTTGTCAGCAACTCGAAAGAGGTGGTGCCGTGAAAAAATGCGAGGTGTTCCGTCTGGAAATCGAACCTAGACTTTCTGCGTGGCGGTCAACGCACTTACCACTACGCCACGGCGACCAAAAAATACAAAAAGGACTTCTAAATATACTTCCACAAACAGTCGGAATGATCCGAAAGGTAGGACATTGGGGGCATATGAATTGGATCCAAGAGATGTTTAGGGTCGCTCTTGCAAGTTTAAATTGAAACTTGAGAACTAAGAAAAGAAAAGTGGGCCCATTACGATAATCTAAATCTAGTCGGACATCGTTTGAATACCATGACCATGCCTTATCATCGATAGCCGCGTCATAAATTCACGGCCAGAAAGTTGTGTCTCATATTCGGTGGTACCAGCTGGGTGTGGGGTATTGTGAGTGACTTCAAACGAATGCAGCCCTCAATGGCAAGTACTATTGCTGACGATTGATGCATTCAAGGAAAATCGACCATAAACGGTTGCAAATTACGATAAATTGCACGGTAGTATGCTGCAGTGCTAGTCGAAACATATTTAGCTTGTGTTCAGAGGATTCTGTCAACGTCCTGCGTGTTTTCAATGTCCCAAGGAGACATTTTCAACTGTGCAAACTACTGAGCAATAAGCATCGCACGTAAAATCGTTTCTTTTGATAGTTATTTTTCAGACTGACGATCTTTTCGCTCCGAACCAGTGGGACAAAGCATTGAAGGACGCCCTAAGATGGCGCAGGCAAGTAGAAAAGGTTCTCACCAACTTGGAGTGCGAAATTGGAAGCAGTTGATTAAAGACCGTGCCAGCTGGAGAGCTTGTTGATTGAGACCCACGTCCACCTCAGATTGTAGTGCCATGTGAAGAAGAAGAAGAAGGATTTTGAAGCTTGTAATTCATAAACCCAGCCACATCATCTGGATGATACTTTGGAATAGCAACTCTAAAAAAATCTACACTGATGTCTAAAACTGGTAGTAGTGGTGATTTTGAGGGTAAATACAAACTCGAAATTTTTTCCAAATCAGCCAGACTTCAAACTTCACTTTAGTCTTTTCCAGGTGAAACATTCCCAAGTTTCACAAATACTGATCAGTTTAAGTACTTAGAAGAAAATAAGCAGCAACTTATAAAACCAAGTTTTTCAGAGACAGTGGTGAGAAAATTTGGCAATAATTGCACATTTCCACATACAAGGCTTGGTTTAAAGTAGATGGCCGGAAGATCGCATCTACCCTGCCTGCGCAAGCATAATCTTAAAAAAAACGGTGGCGCTGCAGCTTACAAGGGACGAAAATGTTGTTCCTTCAAGCACTTAAAGCGTTGTGCGAGCTTTATTGTATTCCTCTTACGAGTGGAGGGCTCTATGGGAAACACTGCATTGGAGCGCTCAGACTCAAAAACTGATCCATTGTAAAGATGTTTAGTTTTTTTTACTTTAAAAGGCATTTTTTTTATTTTTTATCTGATAGTATTTTAAAACTAGGTACAAAACGCTTAACCTAGGTACGACTAAAATGAAATCTTATAACTACTTACTGGCTCTATGCGGGCGCTCTAAGCTAAACTATCGATATATTTATTTTTGCCTTTCGGCGTCATTGCTAATTATTTTTTTTTTTTCAATTAATAAAAAGTATTATTTATTTCTTTAAAACTAAGAAATTTTTTTTTAAAAACTTAGCTATCTATGGAATTTTCTACAAAAATATCTTAATTAATTAATCTATCTTAATATATCCTATTCTAACTTAAATATACTCACGACCTCCTTTTTCATTGTAAAGATGTACCTATAATAAGATTTTCTTTGCCTAAAAACCGGCTTTAGAGGAATAATGAGCGCTTTTTCGTAGACCTTCTTGTTACAGTTGTATTATTGAACACAGGCCTTAGGCCATCCAAATAACTTTTGTTACAATCAATGCAACAAGCCTCGACTGTGCAGCATTTTTTCAATCATGACGGCGAAAAATTTAAAAAAAAATATCGCTTCACGGAAAAAACGGGAACACGTTGTGCTCAGAAATGGCCATTGATCTTTGAAAAATAAAGATACACCTACATACACCTAAACACAGTTTTATATATATATAGACAAAGATGTATTGGATAAAGCGAAAAACGTTTCGAATCTGTAAAGTGACATTGACTGGAGTTACACATTAAAGATTGCCTGAGGTAGATTTCTGTGGTTGTATTCTATCCACATTCACTTTCATAGTTTCGAGAAAGGCTGGTGTTCCATGATACCGTTCATCGGCCTTCATAAAGAAGAGACCAGAGGTATGCACGTGTGTAAAGTGCAGATGAAAAGA
Source organism: Eristalinus sepulchralis (assembly GCA_944738645.1). Classification (NCBI taxonomy): domain Eukaryota; kingdom Metazoa; phylum Arthropoda; class Insecta; order Diptera; family Syrphidae; genus Eristalinus; species Eristalinus sepulchralis. The sequence goes on along the minus strand of OX122886.1, from coordinate 43,533,108 downwards.
AGGCGCATCTGGAGAATGGAGGAAAATGCGATTACACACGATTTCGATAATCTCTGCCATGCACACCCACCTGCCCGCAGGAAAATTTCAATTGTTTCAGAGACTGCTCGTCTTGCAGAAGAAGTGAGGGAGCGAATTTTGTGGGTGTGCATCCTACTGTTTTGGAAAGACAAAAACGAAAGGGAAATAGTTCTGAGAGAGAGAGAATATTTCCATCTTCATACTGACTGGTTAGCCTTTGTAAGTCTGCTTATTGTTGCATGACTCAAACCTATTCACAATTCAGACATGTGTCATTTACACACTCCTTCGGATGGCGCAACAGTCCGGGGTGGACCTGGGCCTCACCGCAACAAATTCAAATGTGAATATGTTGAAACCAGTCATTCCTCTCTTTTGCATCAAAAATTTGAGCTTACCAACTTGTCCGTCAGCTCTCATGTATGTGTTGCAATAAGTTTGAAACTGTTTCAGTCAAAAAAAAATGTTCCAAAAGTGATTATGTGAATCTACATTGAAATAAAGGTTGTCGTAAGTATTTTTAAGTTAGAATAGGATATATTAAGTTAGATTAAGATATTTTTGTAGAAAATTCCATAGAAATTCCATAGATAGTTTTTTTAAAAAAACGTTTTCTTAGTTTCACAAAATAAATAATAGGTTTTATTAAAAAAAAAAAATAACTAGCAATGACGCCGAAAGTCAAAAACAAAACAAATATATCAATAGTTTAGCTTAGAGCGCCCGCATAGAGCCAGTAAGTAGTTATAAGATTTTTCTGTCGTATCTAGGTTAAGCGTTTTATACCTAGTTTTATAATACCATTAGATAAATAATAAAAAAAAATGCCTTTTAAACTAAACTAAACTAACTCATTTTGTCATCTTAGTTCATTGGACGGTACCTGACACATTTTCGCTCTGATTAGGGGGATTGTACTTCATACACTCCTCGCACTTCACGATATTGTTCGTAAGAGTATGTTGTAAGGCGATCCATTGTTCCCCTTGTTCAATATCCGGTGCATTCTTTCCAGGGTTAAGTGAGTGTTTTTATCTCTTACTTTAACAGGGAAGCAGAAATCTATTTTACAGAACTCTCACTAGAGCGCTTTCTTTAAATAATCTGAGATTGAAGTACGAGGTGAAAGACAAGATCTGATAATTACATTTGTTCATCTATCAGTAGGCAAGTGTCTCACAAATTCCCTGAATGTGCGCTAGGATTTCTTACGAATCTGCAGAGAGATTTCTAGCTTCCTCAATAAGCTCCCTAAATCTGCATTGATCTGCTTGGAAACCCCTTAGGATACAAAACCTATTCTTGCCCAATTTTATGCATGCTTTGAATCTTCTTCTGTTATAATGGCCTAGGAGTCTTTTGGCATTTCTAATATTTTGGGCATTCTCTCCATTCATCTGAATTCTTCCTTGAAGGTGTGATCTCCTATAACACAGAATGGTTCATGGCCATTAACGGATTCTAAAGTCCGCCTTCTTGCCAGAGAATCGCACATTCCATTGCCAACTGTTCCTATGTGACCAGGTTTCCAGAACAGTTTTCTTCCGTAGCTCCTGCTTAATTCCTTTCAATTTTGGAGACATTCCCACACAAGCTTGCATTTGAAAAGATAGGAATTCAGACCCATGATGCATGCGCGACTGTCATTACCGCTATGTTGCAATTGGTATACTTTTTCTCAAGGTCGATTTGAGCACTTCTGTCTATAGCATACACTTTCATGTCTTCCCATTTCATAATGCGTTACCGCAAAGAAAATTATAGACAGCATAAAGGGAAGTTCATGACTAGGTTTGATTTTCAATAGGCCTTTCTTGACAAATTAAGTGGGACTCGTATCAAACGGCCTTAAAAAATTGTTCAGTATCTTTTGGCAAATCATCATGGAAGGACTCACACCCCAACAACGTCTTCAAATTGTTCAACTGTTTTACGAAAATCGGTGTTGTATGATAAATATTTTTTGAGCAATTTGAAGAATGTGCAGTTCAAAAGGAAGGCCGACTGAAACTTCTACGGCAAATAGCTTTGTCAGACTTGAGTCACAGTTTACATTAGTTGATGATGATCTACCGGTTAGATCACACCCATCAGTTTGTGAAAAGACTCTAGTATCTGTAGCTGAGAGTGTAATTGAAGACCAAAATGAGGCAATTAAAAATGATACAGTCAATGGCTATCGTTACAGCATCACGTTAATGGTCTACGTACTTCCTGAAATTCAAGAAACATGTTCTCAGTGAGCTCTGTCTTGAGTCTCAGTAATGTTGCCTCCAACTTAGGTTACTGAACTTGAAGTGAGCTCTGATTTCAATAAGAGGGCGATACGAACCATTCAGTGTGCGAAACAATGTCCTTATTGGAAGATCATGTTGGTGAGCACTTAAATTTACATTTTGCTACGTTTGGTTTTTTCGTTCTCTGGAGATATGCAAATTCTTGATATCTTCGAAAATAAACGAGCTACGATTAACGCTGCGGAAACCAAGAGTACTTGTATTATCCCCTAGATAACAGTCGCTATACTCAAACGAGTTGTGCAAAATTTAACCTTCTGAATGGACCACCTTAGACATAAACATGGCCAACATTTACAAGATATCATTCCCAAGAAGTAAATGCCATGAATGGCTCCTTTAGACGGTAATTACAATTTTGAGTTCACTTTCAACTTTATGTGTTTTATTTTACATTATAAATCAAACCTCTCAATGAATCACCCACTTCCTCTATTTGAGGATTTAGTTTAAATTCTAATCCATGGTTGTGACAATTTAAAGAAAAATTCTTGAAATCTATGCAGTTCCTTCGAAATAAATTGCCTCCAACATATGTAGGTTATCGAACCTGTAGTGGGAATGGAGGGAGTGAGAAAGGAATTTTTGAGATTGGGTTTGATTCCATCAATATCCCCTCTTTAGTCAACACAGTCCATTCCCGTTCATAATTGGATCTAAATACGCAAGGTGCTCTGAATGTCATTGCCCCTGAACCGCCTACTAGCGAGCGACTTTACACAACTTCCTCCATTCACAGGAAAGTACCAACAAACATCCAAATTATCCTTCTTCCCGGTATAATGCGAAACCAACGAGCTGTCAGAAAACACTCTCCATAATGTCACAGCCTGTCAATTATTCGCCCTGTCAAACCCCGTCATTTAGCTCACAGTGATTGTCAATTAATCACTCGTCACACCCGAACGGGACACAGACCCCAGCAGACCGCTGCACACACGTATCGGCCACTGAGTCCCACCCAACCAACTCAACCATTACTCAGCATTAATTCAGCAGTACCCCACCGACCAGTAGCGCGTCCAATTGAAAATCAAATAAAATCTCTTTCGGATCTCCTATCGATGACTTTAACTTTGTTTATCGATTCGAAATAAATTTGCACATAAATCTACGATGCCGCCAGCCCATCGAATCCGCCCCCATAACAATGACTTTTATTCGAATCAATTGTTGTGTCGGCAGCCGGAGGGACACACTCTCTGTGTGTCCTTGCACTGCATGTGCGTCTCCCTGTGTGTGTGTGTGTGCGATTGTGTCTCGATTTTGGGTCATGTTACATCGGCATATGAATCACTGCGGCCAACTGTGACACTTAAGCCAAGCGAAGAGTGGGCGAGAAATGCCATTTAATGCCTTAGATGTGCCAACACTAGCAAACACCAAAAAAAAAACAGGCAGTGTCCTTAATCCAGTCGTTCTCTCCCTATCGCCCTAGGGGGTCGTCCACAGGGATTTGGGTGGGGAAATTTATCGAACACGCAATATTCACACGAGAGACGACAGAATGAAGCGTCTGTGAGTTATCCACTTCACGGCGGCATTAACCTTGATATCCTGCAGGATCGGCTTTGTTATCGTTTCTGCTTGCTCTACGTCACCCTGTCGCAGGGAGATTAACACATGTCGACACAAGGATGATAATAGACACCAAGAGCTGCTTAACCCTTTTCTGTAACCACTTTGGGGCCGTCCTTCTCCTCCGCTCTGCGTGGAACACTGTCGCCCAGTCAAGCGACATAAGAAGATTGTCGTCGTAAATTTTCTTCTCAAAGCGCTGTCCTCCTTCCGCCAACTCCGTTGCCTGGTGTATGCAACCGACGACGACGCACGGGTGGAGATCCTGGCTGGGGGGTGGGTGGATGTCAGGCAAGACCACAAAATATCCTTGCTTGCGCAAAATATCAAATGAAACTTGTGATTTGTTTAATTGCGTTGTTCTCAATTTACAGCGCTCCCCCGCCCAACTGGCAGCTGTCGGGAAGTGAAGGAAATGGTTGACAAGTTTGAAACTAATATCGAAGCTTATACTCGGAGGCTGTGCAAATACGTGCGTCCTTGAGTGATGAGTTGGGCGTTCTGAAGACGAAATAACAATTTGCATGTCAAAGTGAAAAGTTTTCTTATTCGGTGAGGAGTGAATTCATTTGTTTTGTCGTTGTTCACACGTCCTTCGATGGGGTGGGGGGAGGGGGGTGAGTGACGCCTTAGCTGAGTCCTTAGATATGTCCGGGATTGGTTTCACTTTGATTAGTTCCATCATCGGATATTAAGTGGGGAAAACTTTGCAAGAGTCGAGATAGATGGGAAAACATTTTCGCTTTGCGTCATCGCCGAGAGATAAGCGGTGATTTTTGGTCTTTAAATAGAAGCATCCATCTATTTTATGAATACCGTATCTTATCACAAGCAGCTTCTATTTTGAGGTTTCAGGGAAGTTTGATTAAGAAATCTTCGTTTTGGACGTTTCACGCTGTATATCCCCTTATGATGCGGCTCGAAGGACCAAATTTTAGCTTCTTTTCCTTATTCTCCAAGTGCTTCAAAGGGGCTTCTCTATTGGTAACTTTTAGGATTCGAACAGAAGACCCAAAAAATCCCCTTCAATATCCCTATTCTTTACTAGCCGGGATTCACTGGAGGATCCTTGGAACTGCAGCTCAAATGACCAACATTACGTACTCCTAAATCTCCACCTAAGTCCCCAACTGACTTTCGATTAACCCTCAATCCCTTGGTTCCTCACCTCTTCCAGCAATAAAGCATTTCCAAGCTACTCCAAAATGAAGTGCATATTGCCTCGACCGTAGGGAAGATAGTGATGGAATGCCTTTACCCCTTGACACCATCGAAAATGAAGCAAACCGTATTGGCTTACAAATACCCACCACCCCCCACCACATCCCATCCAGCCAGCCCTTTTGTTCTCCGCTAAGTGATAAAAACTGCAGGAGCCAAATTATGGTTCCTACGCCACACTGACACATTATGGTACAGAGCTCCGTTCAACGATGTCGACGTCGTTCCAAAATCTGTCGCACCATCGAAGTTTCCGCCACCGAAAGGGTGCCGGTTCCACATCCAGGAGGTCTGCCCTGGGGAAAAACGACATTGGGGAAAAAAGCGACCAGGACGCGTTGTATTTTATTAATTTTACGATAACGAGGACATTATTGAAATCAATTTCGATGCACGCGAACTGTGCTACAGCGCTTCCAAATGGCATGGTATGGAGGCGGCGGTGACGTAACCTTAACCCGTAGACCGGAATAACAATGTAAAGAATGGCATTCGGATGGGCCCCTTGCTGATGATTGGTGAGCGAGAGAGCAAACGGATGAAGGAGGAGTGCGGAGGAAAGACGGAGGATCCTGTTCAAGAATTTATGTAAAATCGATTACGAATGGTTTGGCTGAGACTGAGGTAAGGATTTTACACTTGCAGCTTCCTCCATCTGCCGATGACGTTACACTCCTGCACATTCCTGAAAATGAATCTATCCATAAGAAGGAGAGCGGTGGGGGGGCGGGGAGGACGAACAAGTGTTCGTTTGTGTTTACGACAGTTAAGTTTAAAGCTTTGGTGTCGTTTAATGTTTGAGCGGTATTTCAAGTTTATTTCCAAATTGCTTGGGTTTGAGGGGCTCGCTTTTTTTTTTGTGAAATATCCTGACAGACCTTGACATCAATTTTGTGCAAGAATCGTTTGTGGGGAGTGTATGAGGGCGTGTGACTCAAGGTTAGACATTTGAGTGGACTAACGACTTGGAGTCAGCAACTTTTATGGTGCACAGTCTAAATCGAATATGAATGGGTGTCCTTGGATTGATTTTTACTCGAATCAATGAGCAGAGCAGCATAATTCTGAAGGGCGCTCATGCAGCGGAGGAATAGGAATGAAAAGGAGGCAAGGATGGCATTAATTTCTGGCAATGTTCATGGTATTGGCCATGTTCACGTTTTGGAACATAACTAGAGTGGGACAGAATGCTGTGGACACAACCGAGTCACTCCCAGCAGTATTCTTGCGATAGTTGTTGCTGGCAGTGCATGACAAAATTCCGAAATGGGGCGACTGTAATGCCACACCGATAAAGTATCACCTTTCCCTTGACTTAAAACCAGTTAAAGACATTAATTTGCACGGATACTTGTTACACTCAGTTCAATCAGGCCGTAAAGGAGTATGCTAATCAGGGGGCACTTGAGAATGCGTAAGACCATCATAAAACATGTATGGTGAAAATAAACAAGGGTACGAGTACATTGCAGCGGAGCCGCGATAGTACGCACTACACTAACGAACGCCAAAAACCTAAGAGAAATTGAGATACAGCGCCAACACACCAGTTTATCATGTCCTGTGATGTTCTACAACTTGGAGCGGGTGGATTAAAACAGATTCATCCTTACGCACACACTCTTGCTGGTATCAGCCAGCTGAAGACTCGCCGTTCTAGCCGGAAGCTATTACTCACGCAACCATAATTTCATAAGTGTAACATAAGTGTAGTGCTACATTACTCTTAGCTCTAATGTCAGTAGGAGTTATACCAATTAGACTTAGTGAGACCACTCACCACTTTTTGGTTTCTCTGATTGTGCTTTATCCTAATTTACGTCCTGAGCATCAAGAGACGGCAGTTGTCCCATAAACTCCGGTCGGCGCCGATCATTCGTCAAATAAAAATGCATTTCGAGCACTTCGTGATGGCTTTTGGTCAGTGTTTGGCACACTTTCACTCAGTGGATTCCTTAACAAGGCGAATTGCCGCATTTAGACAAAGGATAATTTACGAGTGATCATTACAAATCTTTGTGATTGAAGAATCTAGTTCCTCGTAGGCTGTTTTCAAATATGATGACCTACACGGCACAGATTCTTTGCATATATGGGCTGTCAAAGATCCACAAAGAAAATATGCCGCTACGGCCCATGACAGCGTCTATGAAACTAACTGCCTACGAACCCTCCAAATATATTGGAAGAGTACTGCAGAAGATGACGAGTGATTCGCAGTACAATATTTAAGACTCCTTTAAGTTCGTAGAGATAGCAAAACAACGAAAATTGGACAATAATGACGTATTAGTTTCATACGAGGCTGTATCACTGTTTACAAACATCCCAACAAATCTCGCTGTCAACATGGTAAAACAGCGTTTGTCAGCCATAAGCCAGCACACCAGGCTCAGCCAGAAGAAAACAACTATCTGCTGTATAAAGAAAGGATAAACAAACAAGTGCATGACATGCTAATGGGCAACCCACCATCGCCAAACTTTGCAGATTTGGTGGTAGATGGACTTCTTGCGGACTGTTTTGGCAAGATAGCCTGATCGAAGGCAATTTTAAAGTATGTCGATGATATATTTGCGGTAATCAACTACAACGCAGTGGACGGTTTGGTTTCGGCTCTGAACAAATAACACGAGAAGGTACACTTTACTATGAAATACTAAAAGGAAAAAGCCATCACATACTGGCACCAAAAGTATACAGCATTAGAAATGCTAGTTAACAACAGATCTAACCAACCCAAACACATTTTGATCAACACAGCGGCGAATTTGATCACTGAAGTGTTCAGAATAACACCAAAGCAGCCGTTGAGGAACTACATCTGTTCTTCAACCACAAAGTATTCCAACTTGGTCAACTTCCTAACGGATTGTTTAAAATCTACAAAAAGTGACTGTTTAGTGCGATCTATGGGCTGGCTTCATCTGCGAGCTGTACTTCTTTAAAAATTAAGTAGATCAAGCAGGTACCCGTAATTGGTGTTCACAATCGCGAGAAGTTGAGGGGATTTATTGGCAGCCACTGTCATGTGATTTGAAAGCAGTTGACTGCCTTCCTTGGGGATATTAAAAAGAAATTGTGCACCTTAAAAAGCCACGAACAAGCTTAAGGATGAGATAATTCGGCATATAAATGGCATTAAACTTCAATTATTTGTCAGAGCTATTGGAAATATGAGCCATCGGATAGAGGTATACCACCAAAACCGTGGCGAACAATAAGCCGATATTTTGTTGCACACATTATTGCCAAAGATCCTTGTATCATAGTACAAAATACTAAGACAACTGTCTTTAAACTTTTTGTTTACATTACAATTATCATCGTCCGTTTTCGTTTGACTACCCTTTATGAAGGGTGATTTAAACAGATTTAAACAGCTGTCACACGTTTCGTGTTTTGTTTCACTGTCAAAAGTCTTCAGTTTGGTCTATAATCTTACCATGAATCGTCTTACAAAGGAACAACGCTTGCAAACTATTGGATTTTATTATCAAAATGTGTGCTCTGTTAAGAAAGTTCATCGCGCGGTTCTTGCATTTGATGGTCAATTCATTTTTTTCCTCAATGGGTACGCAAATAAGCAAAATGCATCCAGAAAAATCACAGTTTGGTGCGGTTTATGGGGTGGTGGCATTATTGGACCCATGATATCCAACTTTTTTTTTGCCCAAAACGTAAGAGCTTGACTTGCATGACATGTGGTATCAACAAGACGGTGCCACATGCCACACAGCACGCGCAATGGACTTATTGAAAGGCGAGTTCGGTAAGCATTTTATTTCACATTCGGGACCGGTCAATTGGCCGCCTAGATCGTGCGATTTAACGCCTATTTAACGACTATTTTTTGTGGGGCTATGTTCGTGTCTATACAAATAAGCCCGCTTCAATTGACGCATTGGAAGACAACGTTGAAGCATTTATTCGTAAGATACCGGCCGAAATGTTGGAAATAATATGCCAAACTTGGACTAAGCGGATGGGCCATTTGAGGCTCAGTCAAGGTCAACATTTGCATGAACCGGGCTTAAGCATCGTACACAAGCAATTATACGATCCTACTTACAGTCATTGTAAACTCTAATTGAATTTTGACGTCATGCTTCGAAGACACAGGATAAATTTTCGAAGGATCTCTCTGGCAAGTAAACTTTTTCATTAAATTTGTTCACCAATTGCACGATAGCAAATGGCGACTCATCGGAAAAAAAGCAAATCGCCAACTCACAACTCTCTGGCAAGGGCAGCAACTTCTTCGCTATATACTCTCTAACTTTTTTTTTATTGCGTCGTTAATTTCGATGCTTAAATGGCTTCAAAATAGGCTCGCCTTTCAGTATGTATTGCACCCTTTCCAACGATATGTTGAGCTTACGAGCCATTTTTCCTCCACTTTGATGAGGATTTCGCTAAATTCGAGGGAAGGCTCCATTCCGAACCACTTATACCGATGTTGCTGATTTTTTGTATAACCATCTCCTAGTCTTTTTGCAATGCTGTCAGTATCGCCGTAACAAGCCCGGGGTGCTGGAGGTCTCTAACGATTAGCTACTTGTGGTTTTCCAGTCAAATATAAAACAGTCTCGATGTCGCGTTTGAATTTTATAGCGAATAAATTTTTTTTCAATACAACTACGACGCAAATTGCTTAAGCAAAACACTTTTCTGTCAAAATTTCAGCTCATCTGCATGAAAGATTTATAAGTTTAAGATTGGTTGCAGTTCGAGTCAGGCAGTCAGTTCTTTATTGTGTTAATGAGAAAAAAGAAAATCACTTGAAAGGTCCTCCTTGTCCAATTCGTCTCCAGATGGTATACTGCGCTCACAAATTTTGTTGCCTTCAGCCATGATGTTTGTGACTTGATATCTTCCAGACTAAATGAAAGGATACCTCGTCATCTCCCACACACCAGCTACATTTAAGCTTACAATCCCATTTGCATTTCCGTTCATTCCCTCTCAAGGATATTGAACAATCAATCTCTCTTGTATAAAGTCTCTGTGAAGGGAAAAATTCCAAAAATCAAGTCATTAAACGGATTACTGCAGTCATCAAATTAACAATATTGGAAGGATTTGCATGGATGAAGATTTTCAAACACCAAGACGTCTTACAAACTAGCTTTCCTTGAATCCGTGTAATCTAAACAAATTGCCCTTACAGTGATCTCCTTCAGAGACTCTTAGCCTAGTCACCTTCAAAGTGTACCCAGAATTCATACCCACTTAGGTGAATAGGATTCACACAGCCATTCAAGGCGTTTCCTCCCTTCGAATCCTTTGGCAACAACTCCACTACATATCTTTCAAAATTAAATGAAAATCACTCCAAATGCTGCATTGAATTGAATTCGTCTTAAAGAGCGCCTTGGAGAGTACCGGAAACTAATAGGATTTCCGGTATCCCTTCAGTTCGATTTTTGACACAAGGATTCCAATTTAATAAGGATAAGTAATCAAGTCCCAATCAAATAAAATCAAAATGCCCACACTTTGGGGGGCCCACCAGATGAGAGATGAATTCGATTCCGGCAAATGCATCCTCTTTTGAAGGCGGCCCCAAACCACTCTGATTTATTAATTTCAAAATGAGCTGGACTCCTTGAAAGCCCCCCTTTTATAAGACATTCCGCATGGGGGATGCAATGGAGCAAGTTGTGGTCACAGTTGGATTTGAAGGGATATCAATATGTGACCGCAAAATGCAAGGAATCTCAGAAGCACAGCACTGTAAATGGGTCCGATGAATGATGGAGATTCCCAAAAGATTCCGCCTGGACGATTTGTGCTTTCAAAAGTCGCGTTTCATTACATGGAGGGACGGACGTTCGTCAGTCGGAAGAGTGTATGCTGAGGGACATTTAATAAAGCGGCATCTGTTTGATCGAAGGGGGTAGATCTGCTTATTCTCCGGGCACACTTCAACTTAGATATTTTGCAGATTGTCTCTCAAATGTTTAGCTAGCCTACGAGCAAGTTATAAAAAGAGGAAAGAAGACAATGAGCTCCCTAGGTGCATATAAATATATTGTACTAGTTTTTTTTGCAATGGATGAATGTAGCGGTTACCACCTGACACTTATCCACAAAGGAAAACAAGCATACGTTGTTGAGGAACTAAACAATGCAAAATGGGCACACAAACAAAGGCGCCATACAGCCATAAATAGCTAAGAGTTTCTTCCCGAAACGACTTACCTCCTCAAGGGGTCTTAAAGCAGTACTCATGGAATTGTTAACCAATTGTTAACCAAAGTCATTACGGCCACGACTATGCAAAGTATACAGAATTTAGTACCAGTCAGGCTCGCGGTTCAATACATGGGTTGTTCATCTAATGACAGAAATCTTCATCGTGGATACACGCAGCTTGCGTAGATGTGCTGTGCGTCATCTTTCAAACGTGCAACAGGACACACAGTACATAAGCCTCAGCTGGCTAGTGAGTACAACACAACAATGCAAAGAAAGAAACTTCACAGGCTTTTGAAATTCAGCTTAAATCGCACAGCCCCGCGAGGTTGTCAAAAAAAGAGTAAAAGATTTGTCCTAAGTCCACTCACAAAGTCGATGTGAAAATCGTGAACTATTGAAGGCGAAAATGGTCGCCAATCACTTTTCATCAAACACCGTATCATTTTGAGTTCCGTTTGCTTGTGACTTTAGTTCCGCCACAAAAATTGTCGCCGCAAAAGTATTCTCAGTCTTAACATGTGTCCATCAACATCAACTAAAATTGCGGCAAATGAAGGCGTAAACAGTTTCCTTTTTCCTTTGTAGCAGGGACCGCTCCAAGAAAACCAAAATATTCACTCGTACATCTTACAAATCCTGGGATACATTACTCTACTTCCTTCTTTTTGATGACATTTGTTCCAATTTCAGATTACCATTTTCGTAAGTACTTGAGACAAGTGTGCGTCCTTCCTTAAACAGTTTAGAGTGAATTTTTCCTCTTTTTCATGTAACTTAAAGAAATATCCTCAAATCAAAATCAATCTCTACCAAGTTCACTTTTCTTCTTCTTCTTCTTGTGGCGCTACAGTTCGGGGTTGACCTGGCCTTCAACCAACATGCCTCTGCAGCCAGTACAATCTTTCGCCATCTGCCTCCAGTTGCGCACTAATCGCACCATGGTTCAAGACATGTCGGGCCGAAGCATTGGTGTTCATACGCTCTACATGGTCTAGCCATCTTAAGCGTTGTATCCGAAAACGCTTGACCGGGTGCATGTCGCTATACAGCCCAAAGAGTTCGTCGTTAAGTTTTCTCCTCCAGATGCCATCAACGCACAGGATCAGGATTCGCACGCAAAACTTTTCTCTCGAAAAGACTAAGGGCTTGCTCATCTGCTTTTAGTAAGGTACAGGTTTCTGCGCCATAGAGTAGGACTGGGATGATCAAGAGGGCTTTATTACTCAATTGCCTCTTAAGCCCAAAGAAACAGTGATCGGCAAGAGAGACTCTGCGTTTGATTTCGGTACTGGTGCTGTTGTCCCTATTTACCGCGTAGCCGTGGTAGACGAAGTCCTTGACTACCTCGAAGTTTCTGCTGCCTAGGGCTACGCTTTGTCCGAGACGTCGATGCTGTGTGCCCTTCCTTGATGACAGCATGTGCTTCGTGTTTCCCTCAATCATGTTCACATTGCTCAATTTTGATTTTGGCATTCAGTCATTATCCGGGTAGACTAAAATTCGTACCGATAAAGAGATTGTGTAAGGTCGTCAAATTTATAGACATTTACAGAGATTGGAAAATTTTTTTGCCAGAGAGTCAAAACAAACAAACTTACAACTTAGATTACTTACCTGCTGCTGTGAAGTCTATGAGTAGGAAGCCATAACTTGTAGTCTATTCGTGGAGGGCTAGGTTTCCGATCACTTATCTAGAGGTACTTTGTTAGAATATCTGCCTTGGATGCGGATCACAGTCTGGGTATTAATAATCAGTCATCATCACGTTTCAGTAAAGGTTTTTTTTATCTTATTTAAAAGGCATTTTTTTTATTATCTATCTAATAGTATTTTAAAACTAGGTACAAAACGCTTAACCCAGGTACGACAGAAATGAAATCTTATAACTACTTACTGGCTCTATGCGGGCGCTCTAAGCTAATCTATTGATATATTTGTTTTTGCCTTTCGGCGTCATTGCTATTTATTTTTTTTTTAAATTAATATAAACTATTATTTATTTTTTAAAACTAAGAAAACGTTACTTCAGTAAAGTTGTCGCTGGGGTTATGCACGTACGGGAAACCTCCAGGCAGCTCGATCCTCCGTCATCGACTCTAACTCATCAGTAGCTATTCCCAAGTGCCACCAGGTAAGTTTATGGATGTGATCCAACCATTGAGAGTACCCCTACCTCATGGAATTGCATTTAAGACAGGCCTCAGCAGTCGTGAATAAGGGGACATCCGTACCACGTGACTAAACAAACGAAATAAGTCTCTTTCCGTCCGAAGAGGTATCTGCTCAACATTGAGTCCCCCCTGCACTGTCCCATTTCTCAGCCTGCCCCGGCGTATAACTCTCTCAACGTCACAGAGAAACCTCATCTCAGCAGGTCATTACCCAAATGTCATGAACATAAATGAGAGTTCGAACAAACAGTAATCAGTTTGGGTCTAAACTGTTGTCCGTCAACAAAACCGCATCCCAATGCGGTCCTAATCCTCCCTGCCCTGTCCAGCATATGCCCTGTCTAGCATATTTACTGGACCGCGTTAGGATTTTTCTCCAATTGATGAATTTCTTGTGCATTTTTCATATCATGTTAAATATCATGTGGGCGGATTATTAGCCATTTACAAAACCGTGTTCAGACCTCTTGCCTAGGACAATCGGTTCAAACATTTGTTAACCTGATAGTGGCTATTGTGATGGGTATCTATTGGGTGCCACTGAGAGACTGAATGTCATATAGGCACATAAGCCCATACCCTCCTAAGGAGAAACCTACCAAGTCAACATTTCCCAACTAAGAAAGTCTATGACATATTGGGAGGGCACTTTCCAGTTGTGAGAGACTTGCCAAGTCACACAAAGCATCCTCTGTTTATTCTGAACCCTTTCGTAACTGTCTGATTGCTTACCTAATCATTTGGTGTTAGGCACAAGAAATGCAGATTGAAGCCTGCTACCTATTCGTCGATTTCAAGGTATCGTATGAAGGCGAGCATAGACGCGAGATTTACACTGTCATTTGGACATTTCTGCGAAAGTCGACAACGGTGGAGACATCTCGCTTCTTTGTCATGGTAGGTACTGAGCAGATCGAGACACTTATAGTTAAAACAGACTTTAAGACAAGCGCTGTCATACCACTTTTTCAACACAATTTTTGAGAAAATCGTTCCCAACTCACAAATTCGCAGCAAGAGCATGAATCTTTCAGAAGTCCTTTTCGCTGACTTACGAAGATAACATTAACGTAAAGCTGCGATACTTTAAAAGGACAACGTACGTCTTCAGTGAGAAGCAAAACAACTCAAACAAAATGTTGGTAGTCAAGTACCTCGTCTACCTCAGTTCCGCTGTGTATGTGGCAACATTGCCAACCGGAGTTTTTTTTTTTAGACAGAAGGGGCATTTAAAAAGAAAGAGCCCTCTCTCGCAAGACTTAGATGGCTGAGTGCAAGACATTGGTCATACCTGCCATAATGACGTCCAAACCTAGACATTATTTAAAGCACACGACAGAGTTTTTCGTCTTTCCATGAGAGAAGTAAAGCCTGGTCATGTTTTGCATTGAGAGCATCTGAAGGAGAAGAGTCAGAAACTAACTTTAAAGGCTATACTGTGGTCTGCTCCTATTCACGCGTCAGCAGACATAACGCGTAAGGTAAGTTACTTCAGCACAGATAATGAATCTTCAAATCCAAGCCGTTTTGACAGAATCTTTTCTTCACTCTCCCACTCACGGCAAACACCCCCCCCCCTCTCGTCATCTCCTCAACAGTGCAACATCAATATATTGTGCACCCCACCGAGTGTCCATCGAACGCAAACCGCTATCCTCATAAATAAGACCCTCGTGGGCCCCATTTATCGTGCCGTCCCTGGGTTTCTAATTAAAAAGCTGACACTTTTAGCTCTTCCCGCCATTGCTTGGCTCTTGTTTCAATGTCAAAGCATGCCATAAATAGTTTTCCAAATGGGCGCGCAATAAAGCAACATCCCCATCAACACGCCGACACAACGATTCCCTATTGAGGACAACACTTCAGTGTGCCTGTGTGATGTAACCCCACAGAGCTGCAACGACATTGATCTAAATCCACATCTGTCAATTAGAGGAGATAATATCCTTTTTCATCCATCATTCCAGCGCGGGGTGGCGTATGATTATGTTTGTGAAAAATTGCACAAAATAAACGATGACGTGCAGGAATGATGTGTTGCCTTCCTCGAACGCGCCAACACACACACACACCATCAGCCGCCTGCCACTACACATTCCACTGTGATCCACTGTTGCGCGCACTGGCATGCTAGACTTCATTATTCCCCGGGTGAGGTAGAAAGTAGTCACCCGGGAGGGTCTGTGTTGTTGGCAGCGGCGAATTGTCGAACAAAATGACACAATGACACATTCAGCCGCATTTGAATTTCTCGCGTATCTTCAGGTGCCTTCCACCAACCTACGTCGGATTCACAAGATAAACTCTAAATCTCTAACGATTCATTATCGCATTACGCCACCCACTCCGTGTCTGCACCTTCTTCAAGTTAAAACCGAAGCCTTAAGAAGGAAAAAAATCTCATTAACACCAGCTGAACTTGGCACGGGCGGATTAGCTCTGTTGAGAACACTCAGTCATAACCCTTAAAGCTGTATCAGTTTAAATCGTCCCCCCCACCCCACCCCACCCGGCACCTATGTTGAGCGCTTAATTGAGAGCTCAGCTGAAGTGAGATTAATTGAAGTGCGTTCTCGGTTCAGACATAATGCACTCGTTAGCGTGGTCGGGTACACCTCATTCCAGTAGCGGCGCAACGATGTACGAGATGCGAGAGAAAAGTGCAACAGTTTCACTCTGCACACCGAGTAGTGGCTTGCTCAAGATTCGCACCCGCACTCTGCGATGCATTAAGCAGCATTTATTATCGTGGCAAGAACTGCAAGCGAAGTGAATGAGCTCTCGCGCCTTGCCTTGTGAAATTATTCAAATTAATGCGCACATTAGACGAGCACAATGCATTCGGGCAGTGCTTCATGTTTAAGTTACGGTCGGTTGAAGTCGCAACAGCAGAAATGAAGTCCTCTAGAGAGGAGAGAGCAACCCCCCCCCCCCCCCCCCCACCCAGGATGAGATGTGTCTACACACATCTTGGTGGCGGTTGAGCTCTTATTTAAGGATGAAGGCAAATGGGTGCTTTCTTCATGGTCCGCGCATCGCAGTCTGCCTGCGGTTTGTATCTTCAGGGAAATTATGTGAAAATTTAATGCCACCCTGTGGGATGGTTACATTGCAACGCAGTAATGCGACTACTTGCGGATTTATGATGATGCTGACGACTGGACTGGGGTACTGCGAGTGCGAGTAGAACGGAATGTGGGACTGTGACAGCGGGCATACCTGACCGCATTTCATCGCTAGGCGTGGCACGAAAAATAAATGAAGAAGGAGAAAAAAAAACTGAGAGAAGGGCTATGGGGCTGTTATCCTTCGCACCAAATGAATTCCATAATTTTCCGACATCAAAGAAAGGCAAACGTTCGTAAGTTGGTGTTGGTGCTGGTGGTTGCGAGTTTTGTTCGAGATGCATTAAGGCCAAGAGTAGTTTTTAATGCCAACCGGATGGCAGAGAGAGAAGAACGGATTTTCAATTTGAAGCAGCTTTCTTTTGTTTTTCCATTGGTCAGTGATGAGTGCTCATGACCCCATTCGATTTGAAGGGTTTCAACAATAACAAAATGTTGCTGAGAAGACTGTTCAAGGGAAGAAGCCCCATTGTGAGGTGCACTTGCATTTCGTCCCTTTAATGAGGACACTTAATTTCTACTCTCATTGAAGCAATTCCTCAAGGGCAAAAAATTGGCTTGGAAAAAATAGTTTAGAGCGACCTTTCAAGCCGACAACACACCAACTACATGTCAGCACCCCACTTCGTCCAACAAGTACGCCCAACAAACGGTCGATGTGGACTTAGTAGATATCCTCCCGAATTCCGTTTCGGTACTTTCATTCAGTTAGAAACGTGTGCTCATCGTCCTCCACAAATCCATTTATCGCAACCCCCACACTGCGGCCGGTGGATTGCATCCCGATAACATCGAAATAACGTCATCAAGGAAGACGTCTTTCTCCTTCACTACTATCTCCAGTCGGGGCGATTCCAGCTCATTGGTATGCCGGCCACCAACTCACAAACACCTCCTGCACTGATCGATGGCCGGAAAGATTAGGGAATCCAACTGAGAACATTGTATTTATCGTTCTCTAGAGTCGACTCCAAATGATTGCACTGGTACGTTGGCCGTCGCATCACTCGGCCCAAATAAATGGTCACCACTTTACGTTCACGTACATCCGGTCGTACGTCGCGATGTCGACGACAATCCCAAGAGTAACTTCCACTTCCAGTCTTCACAGTAAAGCTTCTTTTCAAACAGACTTAACGAAGCACCGAGTACTTGAAGAAAATAAAAACGCATTACACGCCACCCCGCCGTCGCCGCCGCCTCCACTCAAATGGAAATCCACTGTACAACGTGCAAACAAGTTTCACAAATATCCCTTGACGTTAACGCGCTTAAGATTAATGTGTGACAAGTGTTTATGTACATAGTTAGTGCCATGCCAACGAATTTACGAATCAAAAGCTCGAAGGATGTACATATCTCCCTTGCTGGGGGGCGGCGGAAGTCGCTCAGTTGGTACGCTGTGTTCAGTTCGTCGTTCGGCGCTTCCTTTTCATCGAGGATTTTGCGATAAAGTGGTTGCCACCAGTGCGGCAGTGCCTTGTGTTGTGTAATTTGAGGTCGTAAACACTTGCCCCTACTGCTTCTCGTCGGGGTGAAGGGAGTACAAATATTTAGAGCAAATATAGAAACTCACTTGAACTGGCGTTCACTTATCCTTCGGGCTTCCCCAGCGACTCCTTCAACATGTATCGGTTGTGTCATGTTTCTCACCATTCACCATCGGGTGTCTGTGTGTGTGTGTGTTGTGTCATAGATAGGTGGTCTGCCCCAAAGCCAATCCATTAGAGGACTCGCCATTGTTGCCACATCTAATCGACTAACCGCCTCTCGACAACTCAAACACACTCACGCACAGCGGCACAAGCTCGGTGTTAATCATGCCGTAACGGATTACGGTTCAGCTTACACTGAATCCTTTTAATCAAATTAAAAATGGAGCAAAACAGAAACCAGAATCCACACATAAAAACACAGGCGACATCTCTGGCGTAGGGCACATCTGAGCCCCCGAGTACAGCAGCGGGCTCTCGTTCTCTTGGTTGCGCGCTGGTGTCCTCTGCTTGGCGGCTGCGGCTGCTGCGGCTGTAAGGACAACGCCTAGTGAATGTGTGCCAGAGGCGCATACTCTTCATTAATCATTTAATTTTCATGTATTTTTTTTTTTGGATTTCTTAGCTCCTCTGCGCCGCCGAGCGCCGAGCGACAAAGTCTATTGTTTTGCTCTCCAAGTGGAAAGGCTACAGCAGTATCCCTTTGATTAGCGCCCACGAGCACGGGGCATAGGGGGACAGCGGCGGCGGAGTACAAATTGCTGTGTCGCATGATAGGGGAGCGGCAACGCAATTCATTACGCATGGCGGTGAGCTACGCATTTATCATTCGACGTCAGGATAATTTAAAAGAAAATTTTTCCCGAAGCCGCTGCCCCCCCGCCCTCCTTTGATGGAATCATTCAAAGACGGCAATGGGTGCTGGTTGGAGCTGCGGGATGAGAAGCGGTTTAAAGATGATAAATTGTTTGGCAAAGCGTCGTTTATGAAAAGTGGTTGGCAGTTAATATTTTTTTCCCTCTGCTTTGGCGGTTATTTTTCCTGCAAAAGGATTTAGTTTGTTTTAATTTGCGTGGGGCGACAGTAATTAATGTCTGTGTGTGTCGCCCGCTCGCGAGGAGTGTAATTGTGCGGGAAATTCATTCATCAAGTGATGTATTTGCCGGGTAATGATGCCGTTTGTTTGGCATTAGGACATCATACATCTTAATGAAGCGGCACTGCTTGACGAGTGTGCCGGGAGGGATGACTGTCAAGTGGGGACTTTATTTCATTTTTTTTTTTGCTTTCAATCCCCTACACACACTTTTTGCAATCCTGGTAGATTTTGGCTGATAAGTAGTTTTACTTAGTGGCTGGTGATTTTTTTCAATGGGAACATAGTTCTCCTGTCACTGACATCTGCGCCAAATTTAAGGTCAAAATATTCATCAGTGTTAAGCGTACTTTTGATACTGCTAGAAGTGGATTTTTCGGGTTTTGGAATAAAACGAATCGTTGAAAATGTTAGAGAAAGCCTTCGTTTAGCAATTTCTATCGAAGCAAGGAGACTCGACAATGTGTTAAAAAGGAAGCATAAGCAAGACCAACCTTAATATCAACTTACGGTGAGGAAGGAAAATGACTTTACAGTAAGTTTTGAAAATTTAAGAAAACATAACTTTTCCTAGTCAAAGGTTTTCGCCTACAACTAGGCAATGCTTTTCAAATGTCAGGAGTCGCGACGTATGCAGCCGCTTGACTAAATATAATGTTCCAAATGAGTAGGTGGAGCAAGTACACAGCAATCGCTCTTCGATTTGAGGAACGAACCAGTTAGTTTGCGTTCGAAATCAAATCCAAGTCAGGGTCTTTAGTTCAAAGGGACACTGAGATTGCATAACAAAAGACTCCTTCTGATCCCGCATCCTTTTTGAACCAAAATAAACAATGACTTGCTAGATATAATAGTAATTGAGTGGCACTTCAGCCCACAAGGGACGAGGGCCGAGCCGAGTTTTTTGCCAACTCCGAACGACGAGATTTTAAGAAGCTTTCTATAGACAATTGATACTCTCTGAGTGTTGTCAGCAACTCGAAAGAGGTGGTGCCGTGAACAAATGCGAGGTGTCTCGTCTAAGGTGTCTGGACCTTCTGCGTGGGGGTCGACGCACTTACCACAACGCCACGGCGAGCACAAGAGGGGGATGAATGCAATTGGCTAATTCGTTAGAGCATTTTTTGTTCGATGTTCTAGTGAGTCGCTTGGCTTTCCAGCATTAGTTTTACCAATAACTTCTATCGCTCGCTGTTGAATTCTATCTAGTAGGTACAGGGAGGTGTTAGGAGCTCCAGACCAAATACGAGGGTTATACTCAAGTTTCCCGTAGCTTCTGACGAGTCATGAACGAAGTGTGTGGTCTGGCGTTGTCCTAGTGGAACACTACACCCTTCCTGTTGGCCAATTCTGGACATTTCTTTTCGCAGTAGATGGTAGAATTAAGCGTCTGGCCATATGGTGGATGATTCCCTTCCAATCCCACCAAACACACATCAAAACCTTCCTGGCCGTCAAACCCGGCTTGGCCACTGTTTGTGACGATTCACCGGCCTTCAACCACGATCGTTTTCACTTGATATTGTCGAATGTGATCCATTTTTCTTCGCCAGTCACCATCCGCTTCAAAAATGGGTCGATTTCGTTCCGTTTCAGCAGCATATCGCAGGCGTTGATTCGGTCCAGAAGGTTTTCTTGCGTCAAATCATGCGGCACCCAAACATCAAGCTATTTTTTTGTATTTAGCCTTCTGCAGATGGTTTAAAATGGTTTGGTGACTAACCCCCATCTCCTGGGCGATGTCACGAGATGCCACATGCCGCTCTAACTCGATAATTTCCATGATTCGATTGGTATTCGTCGTCACAGGTCTTCCGACGGCTGGCTTATCCATGATGTCGTTTTCACCGGCTCTAAATCATCGAAACCATTCCTCCGCGGTTCGAAGTGATACAGTACCATCCCCTAAAACACCATTAATCTCACGGAACGTTTTTGTAGCGGATTTGCCTTTAACGAAGGAAAACTTTAAAATAGCGCGAATTTCGGCGTTAGTGAACTCCATGTTTACACGTCTATAACTTTTGAACGCAATATCCAAACTAATCATGCATAGCGCCGTTTTGTAGGTTATGTCAAAACCTTTCAAATGGTGTATAGTATTGTCAGATACGAGCTCTTTAGCGCTTTGTACATAGCCGGAAAATTCAAAAGACAAAAAGGCGGAAGGGGATGTTTGATAATTTTATATATTGTTGCCAGATCAAATGGGATGAAATATTTTTTGCGTCGCTTTGAAAAATCTAGACATTTCGCTACATTTTAGGCGATATGTAGTATGTAATCCTTCCAATTAAGTATTGAGTAGATACGCATAGCGAGGATGAAAAGTCGTCCGGTTTCAGCAACGCTAGAGCCAACCATGGACAATGGCTGGTTATTTCGGGAATGCTTCAGTGGAATGGAATGGAAGCATTAAATTCCACTCTATTTTGCTCATCCCAATCAATTATGCCCTCAAGATCGGAATATAATGAGCTTAACATACGCTGCCGTTCCAAGTCTATGGGCGAAGCGGAGGGTCAAGAGCCAAGGAGCGAATATGAAAAGCTGAGGATACTGTCATCAGCGAAGGAGTGGAATGGAGTAGAAGTGACAGAGTGTTGGAGAAAAAACGGAACCCTGGGGAACACCAGAATTAATATGGAGAATATCAGACTTGAACCCATCCAGCACGGCTTGTATTGAACGGTTCGAAAGGTAATTTCTATTTCAAAACTAAATCATAAGCGCGGTTCCAGAGAAGATGTCTGTGCCTTTGCCTCAATTGAATAATTCCACTTGCTTTATGCTACCAATCAATCTGAAACAGGAGAGTCAGCGAAAAGTTCGTAGGAAAAGTCATGTCTCGCACTGACGTCTTTCATTCACCCATCAGCTTCCAACTACATCCGTCTATCTTTTGTTTCTCATTCCATCATCCCACACTTGAGTGGCAACCTCAAGCATTTGGTGCATGGACAGCTTGCAAGCGGGACATTGCAGATGACACTTTTTAACCAAAGAGTTTGAAGTAAGTCAGAAGAGCTTTCCAAAGGACTTAATTCCGGTCAAAGACCCCTGCTACCTCACTCAGAGCAAGAGTTTTCCTTGATGTGCATTTTCCTTTCTTCTTCACACTGACCGAAGTATTGGCTTGTTGTGTCTATCATTAGACTGACGAGTGTGTGGATGATGACATTTCTCCCATGGCCGGAGTCTGTTACGAGATATGGGTCTTTGTACATGACTTTTGTTGAAGAAACTATACCGACAACTTTTGAAATGTTCCTTAACTCAAAGTGCATTCCGGTAAAAACACTTTCCCAGCAAACAAAGAATCCTGTTTGAGGCTAACTTCACCCCCCCCTCCCAAAGTTCATCAAATTAGAGAACAAAGAAAGCACCCTTCTGTTTGCACTCTTTGAATTCAAAGGAATTACGATTAGCAGCTTCATTTTCCTGTAAACACTCGAGTTCTTTGTTAAAACCCCTCAGGAGACGGAAACGGAGTTCGAAAAACGACAATTAGTTCTGAGTCTTCCTTCGTTTCTTTGCCTAACTTCTGCGCCGCCGACAGGCAAAGCGATATTGTTCCGGCTTCTGCCTTTCTTCAGCTTCTTCTCTGGACACTTGCCTGCGGGACCGTAACAAGTGAAACAAAACAAAACGGCAACGTCAGACACACGTAAGGCTACGCCTCTATTAGACTCCTCAACAGAGAAAATGGCAATCTAGAGGCCTTGGCTCCGCCCCCGCGAGACAAATATACACACACACCTTGGCACATTTCTCTGCCATCACACCCCTGTTGAGTGTCAGGTGAGTCGAGGGAGGCATTTTTTCTAAGCTCAACTGACAGGTTATCCCCCAGCACTGACAGTTTCTGAAATCATTGAATCTCAGCACTCGCACCTCGGGACATTTCCAGTTCTCGCTCTGGTCTACAGTTACACATTTCATCCCACAGAATTGCAGGGGGGTGCAACAACAACAAAAAAAATTGCAAGCTCTACGCTAACACGCTGTGACAGGAATGCAGCGGAACCCTTCGAGCACAATGTTACGGTGGCGTCTGTAATTAAAGTCAAGCCAGCCAGGTCCATTTATTGTCTCCATCTCCGCCATGGTCGTCTGTGTGGGTGAACGTGGGGTGGAGTGGGTCTTAAGGAAGCGCACACAACAATTTCCAGCGGTCGTTCATTTGAAACACTTTTTCTAGTCAACCGTCATGCTGAACGCTATCGTCGACCAAATTGAATCACTCAGACGTAGAAACGAGGGATTCTCTGCGCTCCAGCGTATCCTGGTGACGAATACGCCAAAGTGCCCGAGCATCATTAATCTTTTGTTCTCGTGGGGGTTTGTATTTCCCTCCGTGTGTCTTCGCTCTTCTCTTTTTTTTTTTGTTTGCTTTCTCAGTTTTGCTTCTCGTGGAGGTCGAGGAGAAGGGTAACACCCGGCACATTGTGGTATCGCAGATAGATGTTACTGGTGACGGATGCATACCCGAAGCAGTCGGCGGCGCGGCGTGTCTGAAACAATAGGAGTTTTGAAAAATATTTACGCTCTGCTGGGTGAAAACTTCTTCTTCGTCGTGGTATGTATGATGGTACGCCGAGTAGTCGAGGAAGAAACAGTGTAATTGACAAGAGACTTTTCCAGCAGCAGCAAGAGGCACGTTAGGAGTTCGCGTTGAGACTGCAGTAAACTTGCACACCCCATGGGATATGTGGATTTCTCGATTAGCTTTTCACATGTTGAGGGCTTGTGCGCAAAGAAGGTGGACGAGGAAGGCTTCCTGTTTCCAGAAAAAAATTCTTCGCGAGTTCTTTGGTCTATTCACTCTGAGTCACCAGGTAAAGACGTTTCAGCCACGATCTGTATCGATGATTTACATCGATACAGATCGTGGACATTGGTGGACTGTCTACTAGCCCAGGTCTTGAAATGAATAGAGTGCATAAAAAACACATGCTTACTCGTAAGTGACGCAGGCAGGAAGAACCTTGACTGACTCAATTATCCGCCCAGCGGTCATTATTCCATGTAAGGGCCAAGTCGTGTTTTTTCGACTTTCACTTCTTATCGAACCTAAAGGCTGCGGATAAGGAAAACATTTTTTAAGCCCACCCGATGTGTCCTGACTAATCTACAACCACATCCTGGCATGGCTTATAAATTTCGCTATTTTCACTAAACAACGATAGAGACTTCTGTATGAGAGGGAGGTGAACGCCTCTCCATCGAACGAAGACTAGAAATTCGGGATCTGAATGGGCAATGACTAGCTTTCGAGTCTGTATGACAAAATTTTGAGGGTAACAATAAAATACGATTCTGAGCCTTCGAGTCAGAAGTATCTTGTTGCATCAATTGGTAGCGACGATATGTGATCTTCAGTAAGTTATTGTCGGCAGGAAAGAACGACTGTCTGTCTTGCAATACCTATCTGCAAAGCGATTTCCGCGAGATTTGGAAATCATTGAGGAATTTTAAGACATTGCAAATTCAAGAAAATGTTTACATGTCTTGTTATTTTTCAGACAACCATGAAATTTTCGCCGAAGACCACGATTAAGACGAATGTGAGAGAGAAGTCCCCTAACCGCAAATCGCCCACTTGCACACTTATGTACATACTCTTGGCTTTCGGATAGATCGTGATGGAAGGGAGTTACGACGTATTAACTATCATCATCACTCAGTGATGTTCTTTTTCTTCTTGTGGTGCTACAGTTCGAAGTGGACCTAGGCCTCAACCTATATGCCTCTCCAGCCAGCAGGAACTCTCGCCAGCTGCCTCCAGTTGCGCACTCCAAGTTGGTTGAGGTCCTTCTTCACTTGTGTGCGCCACCTTAGCCTAGGCTATCCTCTGTTGCGATGTTCCAATGGCTCAGATCCGAAGACTTTTCGGGGCGTAGCAGTGTTGTTCATACGCTCTTCATGGCCTAGCCATCTTAAGCATTGTATTCGATACACTTGACCAGGCGCAGGTCGCTCTATAGCCCAAGGAGTTAGTCGTTAAATCTTCTCCTCCAGATGACATCAACGCAAACAGAATCAAAAATCGCACGGAAAACTTTGTGCAAAAGGGCACCATAGAGTAGGACTGGGATAATCGAGGTGCTATATAAAGCAAGCTAAGTCCTTTGAGAGACGGCTCTGTTACGTAATTGCCTGCTAAGCCCAAAGAAGCAGCAGTTGGCAAAAGTGACTCTGCTTTTAATTTCGGTGCTGGTGTTGTTGTCCGTATTTACCGCGGAGCCGAGGTAGGTCAAGTGATGCCAGACAAAAGTGGAGCTGTGCTAAAATTATGAAAGAGGCTTTATGGGAGTCGACTATAAGACGTAGAGTGTAAGATAATAGATGAATTTACTCACTGCGCACAGTGTAAGCACTTGCCTGTTCCATAAGGGGCCAGGACTAGGCTTCTTCATGAACTACTAGTGATGAAGAAGTACTATTGCTCTCTCACGAATAGTGGGCACCTACGTTTGATTGTCAACTCCGAACAGTGAGATTTGAGAAGCTTTTCATAGATAATTAGTACTCCTTGAGTGTTGCTGTGAATTCCAGATGTTCAGTTCAAGAATCGAACCTTGGACCTTCGGCGTGTGAGGCTCCCTTAACAATGACGAATTTTTAGCCATACAGAAAAATGCACAAGATATTCAATAAATTGACTTTACAGAAATAGAAATCAAGTTTTGTGCAGACAGTCAAGCGTCCGTGAAGTCAAGCGGCCCTTGAGTCAAGTAGTAGCTGCCACAAAATTTACATCCTTCCGTGATTAGATCCAAAATACTTTAATTTCAATAGAGTCTGGATTAAGTAAACTAGACAATATAGCGGAAAATGGTCGTCAATTTTCATGAACACAGCCATTTCGAGAGTACGGTTTTCATTCTCAGGTGGGAGTTATGCCTTATAAGAAATTTAAACGAACGAGCAGGGTTGAAAAAAAAACGTTCCTAACCATTTTCTAGCAGCTTATAAAAATTCCATATTTGTCTGATTGCTTTCTGCTATATCGTACTCCTTATATTTGGATATTTTCAGAATTGCTAACAGTTCGTCATCCACACTCCTTAAAACTAGAAGAACTAATCAAAACTTGTATACCAACAGAGCTCATACACATTTGCAACTACTTTATCAAAGTCCCTTTTCCTTAATGTTTTGCTTAGAGTTGTGGACTGTAACGCCTCTAACTCATATTTTAGAACTGGACTGTTTACTTAGTCTATCTAAAATACCGCTACTAGTCATGATAATGAAAAAAATCTTAGTTTTTGTCGTTTGAGATTAATTGAACGATCAAAGAATTCCATATATATGTGCATTTCTAGTCTTGTGTTACGTGTGAAATACACTAAACTGTTGTCACAAATTTTGGGAAAACACACACAAATTAAATGGGTGGCACCACAGCTCATAATTGACCAAGGCCTGGCTTTTCAGCAACTACTCGTGTTGTGCGTAATATTGTTTTCAAAGTTTTCAATCGGTTCCCAACGGTGAGACAACCACTACTCTTAGAGTGTACTCAGCAACTCAAATGTGATAGTTCTGTGAAGAAATACGAGATGTTCAGTATTGTATTTGAATCTTGGACCTTGAACATGTGAGTCGACGCACTTTCTCACTACGCCACGGCAGACACTTTTCAAGTCCTTCAACTCGTTTCATTTTCATTGTTGTTCGGCATCGTTTTCATTTCTGATTGCCTTTATCCCACCTCCTCCCCTTTCCCTTCAACACTATCTTCCTCTATTCCATTTATCGCTCTCTATCTCTCAGTCTATCTATCCCACCCTCACTCTTCTTCTCTCTTGCTCCTTTCTTCCACTCTTAAATATTCTCACACCCTATTTTATAAGCAAATTAAATTTAAAAAAGTTCGCACCTGTCCAACATACTGTACAACACTAAAGGATACAATTTCTCTACAGGAAGTATGCCCCAGACCAGAGCTCAACTCAACCTGAGTTAGAGGGAGAATTTGTCATGTTGTTAACCTAACATCCGGCTGCTATTGCAAAATGTTACAATGACCTACCCCGTCCTGACTCGTTCCGCGTTTGCAGCAGCCGTTCACATGGCCGTGCAGTTCCCTGTTCCGGTTGCCGTTGGTTTCACGTTTGTTCTGTGACGTTTTTTTTTCTTATTTCATCTTTTTGTATATGCACTGCCCTTGCTGCGTCCAGTTTGACAAATGTGACATCACGGCCCTCGTGGCAGGTATTAGACTGTTTTATGAATTGACATTAGCGAGATACATTTTGCGCTAAAACCTGATGATACTCAGGGTCTTTGGGTGGGTAATGAAAATGGACGTCAACCAGGAGCCGTGATTGGGGGGCAGTCGGTATACAGATTCAACAAGTGAACGCCCGGAGTTGTGGGAATGCATTAATTTTGATTAAACTCTGGTGCTAGAAGACGGACGGTTTTTGTAATTGAATCTGCGCGAAGCGGTTTACATGCAAATGGATGAGTAATGATGAAGGGAATATAGGTCACTGACTTGGGAGTGACAAGTCACGACAATCTAAAGGTGATGGAGATATCTGTGCCCTGGCTGTCAACCATGGGAGATCAAATGACGTTAATGGGAAAAGCAAATTGAAAGAAGGTTGTTTTTTATTTGCTGCCAGTGGGTGTTGACTAGTTTCAAACTTCAGTCGATTGCAATCTTCGAAAAGACAGGGAATGAATAAGGTGCTGATGCATTAATTAAGAGTTCAAACATTTAATCCGCAAAAAGGAAATATACGTTCTACGGCTTAATCTCTAATAATGTGATTGCTTAAGAACTCTGAATCTGGCTTAGTTTTTGTTCCATTGAATTATGTCTGATGTAGCTGTAAGGATGACAGTAAGTACAGTACTGAAAGTACTTCCTTGACAGTTTTGCATTGGATGTGTCAACAGTGTGTCAAATATTAACTTCTACAAACAGAAAATAAGCTCTCCTCTTCTTCTCCTCTTCATCTTACAATTTTTCTTCGATAAAAGTGAAAATGGAAGACAGGCAGCTAAATATGTAAATAGTGCTTATGGTCCTAAGAATGAAAAAGTCAACTATGCGAACTTTTGGTTTCGTCGTGTCCATTCGCGTCGTTTATAAATAAATGTTAAGCTTCGCTCCGGATATCGCAAAAGCCAACTGTCATGACCCCACTCTCTCGATTGCACAGGAACTGAACAGTGCACAATAATCCATTTGTAACCACTTCAATCGATATATGGGTGTCACACGACTTAACACAGAAAAATCGCATGGCCTGAATTTCTGATTGTGAATCGCTATTGAGTCGCAACAAAATTAAAAAAAATTAATTTTTCAAACGTATAACAGCCGGTGATGGAAAAATGTAACACTTACGACTATATCAAGCAGAAAGGTCGTGGCAAAATACCAATCAGCCGGCGCAAACGATGTCCAAGTCAGGATTGCTTGTTTGTGTTTGATGGGTTTGACAGGAAATCATCTTCTACAAACTAGACCCCTAAGGCTAAGCTCTTAATTTGATGGTGGCAGTAAGAACCAATCGCTCGGAAGCGGCTGGCGTTGGCTATTAGAAGAGTTATTGTCTTTCATCAGGATAACGCCAGGTCACAGACGTCGTTAGTTACTTCTCATCTCCGAGAATTAAGTAAGGAGGTCCTTAACTTCACTATGTATAGTTCGCATCTATGTAGCACCATGTGATTACTGGCTGTTCCGTTCTTTAAAATAAGTGACAGTTATCTAACAAAATGGCGCATATTTTAATCTTACCAGATCAATCTCTATATCCTATATAAAGGCTTCAATTTCACACAAAAATTACCGATATTATCAAATTCTTTACTTTTGAAATATTGAAAAATAAATCTATCTTGATGATTTTGTAATGTCCCCTCCCCTTATAATGGAAAAGTGTAGAGATCTAATCCCGTAAGTCTTTTTTGAATTAAGTCAAGATCCCATCGTTTCTGGAAATTACGACACAGAAATAAATTAGAAACTCAAAAAAGGTGCGGAATTGAACCCAAACCAAATTATTGGGTTTACAACTTAATTCATGCGGTTTGCTAAGAGATGGCGTAATTTTTATTATTCCAGCTACTTTTAAACGTTTTGAAATAGCCGCTTGAGTGACACGCAAAGATTTTGCGAGCTCTTCTTGTGTTTGGCAACAATCTTCATAGAGTAATGCTTCCAGTTCTTCATCTTCAAACTTTTTTTGTCTGCACAGGACGTTCAACGTCTTCCAAGCCAAAATCACCATTTTCAAACCATGCAAATCACTTTTGGCACCTTCGCTCATCTAGCACATGTTCACCATAAGCTTCCACCAAAATATAATGACTTTCGGCAGCAGTTTTCTTCATATTAAAGTTCTGAAGAAGAACTCAACGCAAAAACACTTTTTCAGGCATAACTTTGGACATATTTCAGAAAAAAAATTATTGTTGCTTACACTTCAAATGAATGACAAATACTGAAATGACTCACAATGACAGTAGCTCTTGTACTATTTTAAATTTTTGATTAAAAAAATTTGTACAGATTCAACAGCTAAGGGACATTAGAGGAGACATCTATCCCCTTGTGGGCGCCATAGCATTGTGGGTAAGTTACTCCACGGGAGATCATTATTTCGATTTTCAGACTGAACGTTCATCTTCCAACTTTATACCAATCTACTTGAATATGAAAAGCTTTAAAAAGATCGACATTCTCAGTCATCATAAACTGTAATTCCCCCCTGTTGACAGCGAGCACAACAAGAGTGTTGGCAGAAGAAGCTATTTCCCGTGAATCAATTGGCAAAAATGTACGTATTTCCTTACCCTGCGTTGATATCTATTTGATTGGAAAGCATCTGGAACAGAATCCGTAGTACAATTGAGTTTCGTGAGAGCGTTTGCTTTGCGCAGTGCAGTTGAAATGAAGTTAGCAGTCGTCGTGACACTTGTGGTAGTCCTGCTTAAAGACGCGTTTGGTAGGTTCATCTGAGCTTGTGACATTGAACTCATTGCCGTCCCCCTCCCTAGATTCAAAGTTGCTATCTATACAGTGCCATGACATACCTACCAAGCTCGGAAGATTATGTGGGACAATAACATAGAATTTAAGCAGTTCCGTGCATGTCGGTAATGGACACACCGGGAACTACAAAGTCAACGGAGCTCCTTACAAAGCGACTGTTTGTCATTTTCCAACATCACACTTAAGGAGATAATCCAAATCTCTCAAGGGAGTCACGTTTTTTTAAATCTCACATGCTGCCCTTCGCAGGCGATATTGATGTGAATGCAGAAAGCCCTTAACGAGGCATAAGATGGCGTAGAAAGGCGGACGTGGAAGGGAATTTTGGCGGAGAATAGGGAAAAGACAAAGTAGATGTGTGCTGTGAACATTAAAATGTGTAAAGAAAACCTTCGAGATAGTCTTGAGCTTTCTCTTCCTCGAAATGATTATAGATATGGACAACCGCATCAATAACGAAACAAAGAATTACTCATACCAATTGCAGTTTATTTGGACTCAAAGAAGAAAAAAACAAAATGCGTGGCTCTATGGCACCGAGGTATGAACCGAAAGCCGCTTAGAAAGCTTATGGACGTTTCAAGATAAAGAAATTACTTCGACGGACTTTCGTTGTCCATGTAGGAGAGGATGAAACATGTAACTGAACAGATTGAAACAAACAAAATTTGGACGTAAACAAAAGTTAGCATGTCTCCAGCACTGCCCAAGATTCCTTGAATGAGATCCATTGATTCACCAAAGAATGTGCAATAGTAGATCATTGAAAATATTTGCATGCAGCAGAAGTTCACAAGAAACATTTTTTCAGTTTTTTTAACAACATTTGCAAATATTGTGAAAAGAACTGTTCTTACTGAGTTCAAGAAACACTTTGATAGCAACAGAAAAATGATAAATAAACGCTTTCAAGAAGTAAGGATTCGCCGACCGAGAAGTAGGACTAAATTTTTTACTTAAGGTGGCGCTACAATCTGGGGTAGGCCTGGGCCTCAACCAACAAGCGCCTTCAGCCAACTCGATCTTTAGCTAGCTGTCTCTAGTTTCGCACGCATAGTTGGTTGAGGCTCCTTTCCAGTTGCATGCGCCAAATGAGCGCTGTCCCATAGGTCAACAGCATACTAGAAGTAAGACTATTATGGAAAAATTATCTTGCGGAGCCACAGCACGTCAGCAACAAGATTGAGAGAGAACCGCTCAGTTTTACTACTAAAACGAATCAAAAGTGGTGTATCAACCAGGAAGGATAATACAAAAATTTGGAACTTTACAGAGAAAACAACTTAAAGAGAAACTTGTTGTTAGGCAAATATACAAAAGACTTCGAAGGAAATATCGTTTGGAGCACTTAATGGAAACATATTGTCCCAAGAGCAATGTAACCTTGAAACCAATGATGGTTTCAACTTTAATTTCCATGATCTCAGAATGGATCAGCATACTTCGGAAAGACACTAGAGCCATACAACATGCTGTGCTGTATGGAGTTATAACCTTCAAAGTTTGTCTTCAAATCTGAGTATGGTGAAAATCAATTGGGACAACGCAACAGAGGACGGCCTAGGCTAAGGTGGCGCACACAAGTGGAGAAGGACCCTAACCAACTTCGAGTGTGCAACTGGCGTCAACTGGCGAAAGACCGTGCTGGCTAGAGAGGCATGTTCGTTGAGGCCCAGGTCCATCCCGGACTGTAGCGCCACAAGAAGAAGAAGAAGTAAAATCAAAGTGTAATTTTCGTCTACAACAACAACCTCCAAATGTTTCCTTGAACAATCTTTTAAAAAAGTGCACAAATTTTGCGCACGCCTTCACTGTATATTCCAACAAGACGTTGTCCCAATCAACATTTCCACGGCAGCTAGAAGTTGGATCCAATTAGAAGAATTGGAATTTTTGAATGGCCGTCCTATTCACCGTTCGTGGTAAATGTGCTTACAAACGGCGGTGGAGGATGCATCCTTGTGGTGCACCCTCTTATACTCTTTTCTCAAGTTATCCATAATTTGATCTTGGGAAATTCCATCGTTCTTTATTTACCCCTTCTATTTGAATGTGCGTCGACCACCACGCAGAAAGACTAGGTTCGATTCCCCAACGGGACACGTCGCATTTTTTCATGGCACCACCTCTTTCAAGTTGCTGACAACACGCAAAGTGTATCAATATTGCCATTCGAAGTCGGCAAAAAATTGTAGGTCCCTTCTACTCATGAGCGAACTGTAACACGCACAACAC
The DNA here is from genome assembly GCA_944738645.1 of Eristalinus sepulchralis. Classification (NCBI taxonomy): domain Eukaryota; kingdom Metazoa; phylum Arthropoda; class Insecta; order Diptera; family Syrphidae; genus Eristalinus; species Eristalinus sepulchralis. Next base: position 43,500,647 of record OX122886.1, on the reverse strand, counting down.
CAGTAGTTGTTGTAGAAACTAGGCCCTGGTCCAATGTGGGCTGTAGTGCCACTCAATTATTATTATTTGAATGTTAAGGAAATATATACGTGACAGTTCACAGATGATAAACGTTTCTAGGTACGAAATTTCTAACAGATAAGAGTAGTGGAAATCGATTGAAGTTTCCTTGTCATACTGATAGCCAGTTTATCATACTTGACAAATATCACAGTGTGGGTTTACTTTCGAAGCGTTGTGTGCTTTCAAAACCAACCTAAAAGTACGTCTTTTATGCACAAACCTCCCAAATCTGTGCGATTAACAATAAACGAGCTGCTTTTTTCACCACAAGCGCCATGCGGTTTAAGGCATAAAAGACTACAATCACGAATGTCATCATACAAATGAAGATGTCTGAAGTCCAAACGTCATTCAACGACAACAGATTGCGCAATGTAATGAAAACGCTTTGCCCCTTATTGCACTGCATTCTCTATCTCATTGCGCAATCCGGCTATCTTATCGCTTTTCAGTGGAAACTAGAAAGAGGAAGACTTTTGTTTGTGCAGAAACATATGAATAAGAGCTTGCACACCCCATTCTACGAATGCAGGCTATCAATTGACTCCATTAAAAAGCTGCTTGAATCACGCACTTCAAACTCATGTAGTGAATCCAATTTATACCATGGCAAGCAATCTATTCTACTTAGTGAGACTCCGTTCCGACATTGGTCATGTTTTCCATTCCACTCTGCGTTCTGCTTGCATCAGCTGTCATTTCGGCTGATGTGCCAGCTGTCTTGGACGACGTTGTAAAGCACTTGCCAATGGACAAAATTGAACAAATACTCCTACAGTACATCAGTCCCGCTCTAAGTTCGCGGAGCGTTGATGGGGAAAAACAACTTTTGTCGTATGAAAAAGACCTGGACGCAATTGCTGAGAATAAGGACATTCAGCAGTTATTGGATTACTTCAATCGTCGTGGTCTGAAACAGAGTGTGGAATACATACAACAATATGCGCTGAACACCCTCGGGAAGGTTGCACTGGAGGCCCTCGCTGGACACCCAACAGCCGACGGAGGTCAAACTAGGTCTGGATATTTTCTGGCGGACTTCATTGAGGCGCTGAAGGAATCGGGTTTTTTCGATTTTGTCCTGGAGAAGCAGTCAAGTAACCCAGAGCTGGCGAAACTCGTCGCCGCGGTGAACGATGAGGAATTCAAGGTGCTCCTCTATCAAACCGTTCAATCATTCTCGTGGCCTTGGACGTGTGACGACTGCAGCGGACTGGTGGCAAGATGACCCTCGACAATTAAACAAACTGTTACATGCGTCTGTAATATATGGTCAAAGTTTTTTTTTGTTTTAAATGTTTGTTTCAATTTATTCAGTTTCGTGGACTTGTGTCGCATTAATAGGCGCCGATGAATCGACGCGATCACTTCAGACAACTGTAACTGTAATCAGAGGGAGTTATTCGCTATCTTATCGATCTGGAATTCATAGCGGTCAAGAGTGGTGAATGAAAACTGTTTCTTTTATTTAGCCTCTTGAAGCGTTCCATAAAATGTTTATGTACCATACCATGTTTATTTATTGATTGAAGTGAATTTTGTTCTGCTCTTCTTCAAAATATTAGAATTAAATTAAAAGATTTTGTGGCGTTTCTTTGTTGTTTTTTCGGCAAACTGTAAGATCTTATGCCATTTTCCGGCTTCGTTATTCCATCGAAGTAGAACTTCTGTGGTTTGTCAGCGAATAACTTAGCCAAGTGGTTATCAGTGGCTTTTCAGTCGGACGAAGTTTTTACCGTCCAAAAAGTTTGACAGAGACAGATATTGTGAACAGAGAGTGCAGTGCAAAACTTCCCAAACAAGCCCCGCCAATTTGTTTTGAATCATCATGGATGTGTGAGGGCATTGTCATGATGGATAACAGCTCTGTGTCTGTTGACCAATTGTGGTCGCTATTTCTTGATGGCTTCATTTAAACCGATTTGTGTACCGGATCCAAATTACATCATCATTATCTTCTTTAACCCCCATGCTCCTCTAAAGAGGCCGCAGGGGTAACGCACGCTCGCCAAACCTCCAGGCCGGTCGATCCTCCGTCATCGACTTTTCATGAGCTATTCCCAAGCGCGACCACGCGGGTTTTGTGGATTTGATTCAACCACCTCGACCTGGGTCTGCCGAGTGGTTGCCTACCTGATGGAATTGTATCTAAGGCACGCCTCGGAAGTCGTGTTGAAGGGGACATCTGCATTACTTGGCCAAACCAACGAAAAAAATCCCTTTCAGTCCAAGGAAGTATGTGCTTAACATTGAGTCCCCCCCGCACTGTGCACTTCTCAGCCTATCCCGGCGTGTAACTCCCGCAACGGCACAGAGAAATCTCATCTCAGCAGATTGTTGTTATTCCAAATTTCATGATCATAGGTGAGAGTTGGAACAAACACTGAGTAGGGATCCTATAACTTGGCTTTCACACAAAGCTCGGCCTTCCTTATTACTGATCTGCCCAGCTGCTTCGAAATTGATCCAGCCTGGCCAATGCTACAAAGCTCTGTGTTGCTCCTCCCATCGCTCATGAAAAAGACTCGTAGATACTTAAACTTCTTCACCTGTTTCAATGGGACTCCACTAACGCGAGAGAGAGAGAGAGATTCAGAAGCCCTCCACATCCAAGGCTTTGAAGTATAAGGTTGTCAAATATCCGCCTTTTTGTCTTTTGAATTTTCCGGCTATGTACAAAGCGCTCCAGAGCTCGTATCTGGCAATACTCTACATCATTTGACATAACCTACAAAACGACGCTATGCTATGATTAGTTTGGACATTGCGTTCAACAGTTATAGACGTGTAAACATGGAATTCACTAACGCCGAAATTCGCGCTATTTTAAAGTTTTCCTTCGTTAAAGGCAAATCCGCTACAAAAACATTCCGTGGGACAAATGGCGTTTTGGGGGACGGCACTCTATCACTTCAAACCGCGGAGGAATTGTTTCGACGATTCAGAGCCGGTGAAAACGACACCATAGATAAGCCAGCCGGCGGAAGACCTGTGACGACGAATACCGATCGAATCATCGGCGGCGGAAATCATCGAGTTAGACCGGCATGTGGCATCTTGTGGCATCGCCCAGGAGATGGGGGTTAGTCACTAAACCATTTTAAACCATCTGCAGAAGGCTGGATGCAGAAAAAGGCTTGATGTTTGGGTACCGCATGATTGGACGCAAAAAAAAACCTTCTGGACCGTATCAACGCCTGCGATGTGCTGCTGAAACGGAACGAACTCGACCCATTTTTGAAGCGGGTGGTGACTGGCGACGAAAAATGGATCACATACGACAATATCAAGCGAAAACAATCGTGATTGAAGGCCAGTGAATCTTCCCAAACAGTGGCCAAGCCAAGATTGATGGCCAGGAAGGTTTTGCTGTGTGTTTGGTGGGATTGGAAGGGAATCATCCACCACATGGCCAGACGCCTAATTCTACTGCGAACAACTGGACCCCTTAAAGCAGGCGATCGACCAGAAGCGTCCAAAATTGGCCAACAGGAAGGGTGTAGTGTTCCACCAGGACAACGCCAGACCACACACTTCGGTGATGACTCGTCAAAAGCTACGGGAGCTCGGATGGGAGGGATATCGTATCCACCATATAACCCGGAAATAGCGCCTAATGATTAAAACCTGCGTTCCTGTCCATGGCAAACGCCCTTGGTGGTGTGAAGTTGAACTCAAAAGAGACCTGTGAAAAGTGGCTGTCCGAGTTCTTCGTAAATAAGGAGGGGGGCTTCTACGAGGGGGGTATTATGTAGTTGCCAGATTATCGAACAAAACGGCGCATATTTAAACCAAATCCGATCACTGTAACACTTTTTAAGAAGCATTGAATGAAGAGCAAAAAAGCGGAAGGGAGATATTTGCCAACTTTATAATATGCGATCGACCACAGGAATTTGACCATTATCACTTGAGTTAGATATTGTCGTATTTAATGCATGTCTCATTGAATCGCTTTACGTTTAGGCAGCGTTTCACTGAATTAATTTAATGTCCCATTATAGGCTTATGCACCGCACCGTCTCTATTCCAAGAATCTAACATTTTCCTGCAGATCTTTACTGTTCAGGCCAGTAAGTTCAATCAAAGTAGTCCTAGTAAAGTGGTGCTTCCATTGAAGCCTTGACACGGTCGTTGACTACATCGAGGGAGCAACTGAAAGTTCTGCCACTTTCTCTTGTTCAGCAGTCATAAGCGCGACAGCTGAACAAAAGAAAGCGGTTGTCTTCGGATGGACAGCAACCAGTATCAGAGAGCGACTGCTTGGAGTTACAACAATGCGCATCATCAGGTTGACGCCAGTCGGAGTTTACCCTACTTATCGATAATCGGATAATGGACGCAAATTCCAAAACATTCATTCTTCTCAAATTTGTCAACTAAATTGATTTTGTGATTTTGAAGCATTCCAGGATGATGAATGTCAGGCTTCCCCTCATCTCTGTCCGTCCCCGAGGTTAATGAAGCTCCCGCATACACCCATTATGCACTTTGTGCACACATAAGTCTTTGAGGAAACCTCCAATTAACTTCAAATCACAACCGCCACCCTCAATTGAACAACACAACCAAGCCTGCACACTCTAATCATCCTCCTGCCAACCTGACAATAATACTGATTGACATAATTACAGCATGAGTTAACAGTTGGTGTTTGTTTTCCGACATATTCCAGTTGCAAATTTGATAGTTTTCCACTCTCCGACTCGCATACAGGATGCGCAGCATCCTTTCGGACAAGCCAATTCAATTTGGGCGAATCCCCCATCGGCTTCGCACCACACCTACAGTGTTAAGTGTAATGTACTGTTGCATAAATTCAATTTAATTGTTTAATGCATTTGCATATCGATCGGAACGCACCCGAGGTGATACCCTCACAATGGCACTTCTCCAACTAACGTGTGTGCGTGTGTGGGGGCCTGGGCGGCTATCTGTGCGTGCATGTAATTGAATGAAGCAAACTGAATAAATCAGGTTTGTGAATTACAATTCAGCTTGTTGTTGGCTCACGCATGCACTCGCACCCACGCATCCACTGGTCGGCTTTACACAACATTATCTAACACCTCAGATTTGCAGAAACCGGACGCTTGCGGTATGGTATTTTTCATTAATTCCCGCGGAGGAGTGTGAGTTGTTGTTTAACCATCCCATCCACTCGGGAAGTCCTCTCTGTCGCTCGTCAAGGACGTAACCTCTGGCAACAGCGGAGTTAGAACAATGCTGCAAATGCGCTCAGCAGCGCTGACCGGAAGTTCGATTGCCGTAGGCCAGCAGAAGGGATTGACCACTAACACACCCGTTTGCTGCCCCCAGGAGTTGTAAACTATTTTGCAGACAGTCGCGCTGGTTGCGACGCGGCAGATGGTTGTCACATGGGAGGAACGTGTTTTACAGATAATTAATTCAGACTCCAATTAACTGATTTTGGCACTTGCAGTTCCGACGGCAATTACGCACATTTGTGCACATGCACGAGTTTGGCGAGGGCCCGGAAAAGCTTTGCGAGGACCGTGGGGCAGATGCACTGAACTGGTGCCAGAAATGGAAGGAAGGTGCGAAATGCGAAACATAGGGTGTTCACAACTGAGATGACGTAAAGGCAATCAGCAGCGCCATCTATCTGTCGACTCCATCTTCACTCGTCAACTTGTTTGTTGTTTTTGTTTGTGAATGATTGCTAGACTTGGTATACATCAGTGAAAAAAACAGTCCCAAGCTGAGTCGATGTTAGGAGTTTCTGCACGCCAGGAGAGATTAAGACCTAAGACTTAAATGTACATCACTCCGTCACACGTAGTCAACAGGTGTGACAATCAATACCGCCACCAACCAATCCACCAAATGAGGAATCAATCAACAAAATGCCAAGGGATATCCCAATAGATGCGGCATAACTTCCGGCTACAGACACAGGTGGCATCCTTCTCTCGGAGGGCTCAAAGGAGAGAAAAGTTATTGCTGCCTCCGGCAGCGAAGCACCCGGAAAGTAATAAAACCGAAGCGGCAGCAGACACATAAGTTTCGTCGTCTGTCAGTCCATTCCGCATACCGCCATTCAATTCTCCTGTACGACATAAAAATACAAGACAGAAAATAACTAAACCGTAATTCCTTGAGCGAAAGACGTGACATGCATTGTTGTGTAGTCCGGCTGCAACCGAATGCCGGAACCGTAAGACAGGGCCACGGCACATCTTCACCTGACACGAATGCACTATGCACAGCCGGGTAGGGGGCGCATTTCTATTGAGGCGACGGAGATACACTGACTGGATGCGGCGAGTCGTCCTCGGCAGGATGTGTGACGAGAGTGTCTCAAGGTTTTCGGAACGACCATCTGCAATAAGAATGCGATAAATGCGCTCATGTTCGGAATTTATGAGCGGAAAATAATTGATTTAGTTCAGAATCACGAACGACGTGCATTCATGTATTGTAAGGGAATATGCACACGAGGGCTTGCTACGATAATGCGGCCATTAATCTCGGCTGCACTTATAAAAGGACACGACCAGCCGTCGGTCGCTGCTGCCGCCCACAAGGCAAGTGGTTCGGGTAATGGATGAATTACGAATGGTTCGCATCGGAGATGCAGTGCAGATCAAGATTAAAAATTCCACAAGTGTCCACCGACCGCCTCTACGGTATCGAATTTTTTACAATAATTGAGGGATTTGTGACTGACTTTGGAACGGAAAACGAAGGATGGGTGAAAAAATATTACTTCCGCGAGTGGTGCGAGGAATAGGAAATTCATACTGCAATCGATGCTATAACCTTCGACTGGAGGGCGTGTAAAGGGTGATTCAACGTAAGGTTTGATTTAGGAAGTAAAATAAAACACATACATTTGAGAGTGATCTTAAAATTTATATTGTCCTTCAAAAGGACAATTCATGGCATTTAGCTTTCTAAAATGATATTAGGTAAATGTTGGCCACGACTACGTTTAGGACGGTCCATACCGAAGGTTCACGTTTGGACGAATTGTTTGAGCTACTATTCTCACTGGTATCTCGGTTAGTAACTGGTATCTCGGTAATGTTGGAACTGGTATCTCGGTAATGTTGGCTTTCAAATCGTCAGTCGAAGCTGGCTTATTCCAGAAGACCAGTGGCTTTACATATCCCCAGAGAAAACAGTCCAGAGGTGTGATATCATATGATCTACTTGGCAAAACGTGAAGTTAAAGGTTTATCCTTAATGATTCCTCAACAAGGCAATTGTTTCACGCTCATAGCGCCATCTTGTTGAAACTAGAGCCAACCGAAACCATGTAATGAAATTGCAGGAAACACATCGTATCTTCTAAATGCAGGATGTAGTCCAGCCAGTCGAGTATCATCCACTTACTAGAGCTGCCACTCAAGTTTACGAAGGGCATTGGAAATAGTGGTTGATTATGCGCAACGTAAGTTCTTTGAATCGTACGAAAAACATCTCTCCTAGAAGGTTGATTTTCGTAATGCAGCTAAACAATTTGGAGACGCTATTGTGGCGTGAGTCTTTCCACAATAACTTGCCACTCTATATTGGACAAAATAGACATAGCATTTTGACATGAGTCGTGTGTTATCTGTCAAAAGAACTGTGTTGAAAATCAAACCTCACAATGAATCACACTTTATAAACATAACGTCCACAACTAACATGTCAATAAAACCTTAACTGAATCACAAACAAACATTAGAACTAATTAAACCGAAGAAGTCACTTCTGCGGGTGATGCTCTGTGACATCCCTGGACACTGCACCATGCCAAGGATTTTCATTTCACCACACTTGATATTTCAAATTAAAAACATTCACAATTTCCTCAACTCCTATCCTGTGCTTGAATCTAAACGTAAAACCCATCTATGCCTGGAAGCTAAATGCCTGGGACAGTCAAGGATGCAAGAGAGCCTTTGCTAAGACACTTCAATGGCCATTGCTCTGTTAAGCAAACACAACAAGAGCTACTGCATCAAATATGTATGTTCGTACAGGAGGCCCAGAATCATCTTCTTGGTAGTTTTCCTCCATTTCCCTCCACAGGCACAAGGATCCTGGGAGCTTAAACCCGTCTCACCTGCCATGGACGTTACGACCACTGCTTGCAGAAATCCACCTTGTTTGACGAGCAGGGATTTATTTCAGCTCAACGCATGGAAAAAAGTGCAATTTTCCAGAGCAGGTGGTAATGCGTCCACTTAAATTATTTACTAATGCATGTATGTCATTTACGAAATCGTCTTAAATTAAGAAAAAAGTGATTTATTCCTCATTTCCGCGACCACGAAGCCACACAGAAGCATTCGCCACACGACGGTTGCCATCGTTTAACGAAATTGAAAATCCATCATTACTGGTGGGGAAAAAAATGCGCGCTCCCCACTCTTATGCTTTAACTCCTTGAAGCCCGAGAATTTTTTTTTCTCTTATTTCTTCACTCTTGATTGCGTGGCATTACGGGGAAAATCAATTTTGGAACTCAAAACCATTGAAATGATTCTTTTGTAAACTTGACGAGCTTCGCACGCCGCCGCCGCCGCGCGCACTCGTCTCCTCATTACCGTCGGGAATTTACATGCAAAACACCTCTCATAAAGGAGAAGTGGGAGCAAAGCGAATGAATAAAATCGCGAAATAATGGAATCGCTGCGGATTTTCATTTTGAATACCGATCGATCATTGTCGATGGGATTCGCCGCCGCTGCCACGCCACTTGCTCCGGCCAATTACAATAATTGACCAAGTAATTACCATGCCTACTGAATGCATGTGCTGTGCAAACGGAATACGTTTTCCAAATGAAGGGCGTTCACACTTTATTTTTTCCACTTGGGACGTTTCGGCTTAAGCAGGATTGGGTGATAAGTGGGGCGAAGCAAAAACAACATGGAATTCCCGGCAAAGAGGGTTTTTTGGAAATGTGAGTGGCAAGTGTATCCTCTTCAATTGAAACCTGTTTAACTCGATAACTCGTCAAGTTTGTTGTTTTTGGTACTTTTTTGAAGTTCAAAGTGGTCGTTGTTCATATTCAAAAGCGCTTTAAGCCATGTTAGGTAATCTATCAAATGCCACTTGACTGGGATTGCATCAAAGCGTTGCATAGTCCACTTGAATCTCTGTATTTTGCATGTTTCCCAGTTGAAAGCATCCATTCCAGTGCATTATTTAAGTCATCTGCACGATTTCCTACTTCAGGTCGAGCACTGAGGTCTATGCAGAGGCATTTGAATTTGCAAAATAATTGGACTTGTGTTCGGGTAAGAACTGAGGTTGGACGTTTGTGAGATGTTGGCAGGACATCTTGATTGTGGAACTGCTTCGAGGGATGTGTGCACAAACGAAGTTGTGGTTGCTGAAGCACAAATGTTGACTTCTGATGCGGTTAATGTCATGGTTGCATTTTCGGTGCTTATATGTATCTCTGAGAATGAAGGGAGTCAGTAATTACTGTCAATAACGATGTTAGAAGCCTTTCTTTGGTCAGAACTAAACAATATTGACGCATAGGCATTGGATATGATTTCTGCAGGACAGCGCATTGGCCAAGGCTCAAAGTTGAAATAGATAATGCACCACATGGGTTCTTTGAAAGCGGAAGCTTGACACTTAGGAGTTCTTTTCAAGACTGAAGCTCTTTTATTTGTCTTTTTGCACTCCAAGTGCGACTTAAGGGATTTTCTTCGGTTGAGAATTGTGGATTGTCGGTAGATAGACAGAAACTGGAAGTCCAAAATCGTGAAGAGCCCAAAATTATAAAAATTCCAAAACTGTATCAAAACAAAGAAATCTGAAAATATGACACACATTTTTAAAAAGTTTGGATTACTCGAATTCGACACATACTCCAAATTCAATAGCAGGAAGGGAGATAGCTGAGCATTTTTTTTTTTTTGATTGATGGGTTTGAGTTGACTTCGAATACCGCACTTCAACTTAACCACGGCACCAGTGAGGCAAGAAGACACTTCAAGGTTAAATCAGACTTTTTCCTTTCACAGAAATTCTTCACCTACACCACTGCATCATTCAAACAAGTCTTAGGCATTCCAAGTTTTAATCAGCTCCTGTCAAGGGAATCCTTAACTTAGACAAGGAAAGTAAAGGGTGTCCCAACAAGAACGCAAGATTTAAATTTGGCGCCATTCGAATTGTCATTGTTTGACATTTGAACAATTATTATTGTTGGTTAGTAGAAGGTATAAGGTAAATAAAAATGGAGCGCTACACCAATGAACAACGCATTCTCATTGTGAAATTATTTTACCAAAATGGTGAAAGTTTTGTGGCTACGGTTCGCAAATTGCGATCAATTGGGGGTAACAATAATGCTCCAAAAGAGTCAACTGTTAAGCAATTAATTGAAAAATTTGCTGAAACTGGGTCTGCAACTGATGTAAAGACAACAACGCGCCTTCGACCAGGTCGATCGACCGAAAATATCGCAGCAGTACGTGATGATGTCGCTCAAACTCCATCCACCTCAATTCCGAGCTCCACACACCGAGCTCAGCAAATTTGTGTTTCCAAGTCCACTATGTAGTGAATTTTGACGAAAGAAAGATGCAAGCATCTTCCTGCATTGAAAGTTCAATTGACTCAGGACTGAAGCCAGCTGACCATTCACAGCGAAGGGAGTTCGTTAATTGGGTATTGGGGAGACAACATGAAAATGCTGATTATGCCGATAAAATCATCTTTAGTGACGAGGCCCATTTCCATCTCGATGGCTTCGTCAATAGGCAGAATTGTCGCATTTGGGGCAAGGAAAATCCTCCAGTGATTCACGAGGAGCAAATGCACCCTCAACGTGTCACTGTGTGGTGTGGATTTTGGGCTGGAGGAATCATTGGACCTTTTTTTATGAAGTCAGGTCAGGTCAAGCGCAAACAGTCAATCGTGTTCGGTATCGTGAAATGATAACCAATTTTTTCGTACCTAGAATTGAAGAAATAAATATGTAGGGGATGTGGTTTCAACAAGACGGCGCCACATCTCATACAGCCAGAGAAACAATTCAATTGCTGCATCAGTCATTTCCCGGTCGTGTTATTTCGCGTGTTGGAGACCAGAATTGGCCGCCTAGATCATGCGATTTAACATCATTGGACTTTGTTCTTTAGGGGTTTTTGAAGTCGATGGTTTATGCGAATAAGCCGACGACGACTCAAGCCTTAAAAAAGGAAATTGGATGCTGTATAAATGAAATACTGCAGCATTTATGCAAACCGTCATTGAAAATTTCATTAAAAGATCGTGTATGTGCCAGCAAAGCCGCGGCAGCCATCTCGCCGATGTGTTACTCCACACATAACCTCATCCTGTCTACTTTACGATATAATAAAGAATTCACGATTTTTTATAAACATCTATGTTTTATTTAAAATTTAAATCTTGCGTACTTGTTGGGACACCCTTTATAAGGACGCCAACGAATTTCGTTACGGACCACTACGGTATGAAACTGTGCCAGGATAACCTAAGTCATCTATGATTGAAAAAGGTGAAAAATAAAAAAAAAAACATATAGCAAATTTCTGGGTTCACAGCAGCTAACAAATTTGCCTGGGTCTTATTCCGTAAGCGACGCATCTTATTCCTACATGAAGTCACACCCAATTCGAACGTTTTTTTTTCTATTTAAAGAGATGCATCCTAGGGCCTCTACTCAGGTTTCTGCCAAAAAGACAAAAGGGAAGCGATTTGTAATAACAAAATGCAACTGTCGACTGGCATTATTGGATATCATAACAGGCGGTCACAATAGCGTTGTGGATAAGTGCGTCGACCCACACGTCGAAGGTCTAGGTTCGATTCCCGGACGGGACTCTTCGCATTTTTTCACGATACGGCCTCTTTCGAGTTGCTGGCATCACTCAAAGCGTATCAATTGTCTATGAAAAACTTCTCAAATCTCGCCGTTCGAAGTCGGCAAGAAACTGTAGGTCCCTTCTACTCGTGAGAGAACAGTAGCACGCACAACACGAATAGTAGGCCTGGTCACTTGTGGGCTGTGGTGACACTCAATTATTATTATCACACTTAACCTCTGTAGCTGGGTTATACTTACTCATCAGGCTGGCATTCCATCTAGGCTCAAAGTCTGAGCTTATGATGACGGCCCCACGTAAGCTGGTCGTACCAGTGCAATCGCGGTATTTTGCTTTCCGAACTACATCTACACTTCGATACAGCACTTCGAATTCGCTTGCAAGATGGCCCAACACCTATTCCCGAGGAGACTGGCGGTTGTACGGAAGTCTTACCCCGCCTCATAAAAAAACGCTCGTTCGTGAAGGTCTGGTTTGTACAAGAGAAAATGAAAAAAAAACTCCCCCCATTATTTAGTCAAGGAAAAAAACGCAAATTTTCACTTCACCTTATAACACACACACATTTTCCAATTCACTCTCAAACACTCAAATGTTTTAAAGTTTAAGCTAGAACTTTATGTTCTTCTTCCCCCGCACAACATTCGTACGAAATAGTTTTTGAGTGCGAGACATACTTTGTGGCGAAAACAGAATAAGATACGAGCAAAAAAAAAATTGTATGTCCGCAGGTTTTATTACCCGACAGATAGCTGGGTTCTCGGAGTGGAGGCAATGTCATCGACATAAAAATGGATTAGTTCGGCGTGAACAATAATTTGTTATTTCATGACATTTCATGCCTAGCCGTTAATGCAGCATCATGAACAATTGCGAAGCGCCACACCGCAATCACATATAAGTCAGACAATAACATTTTATTGAGGTTTTTCTTTTAGAGATTCATTGCATTGTTTGCTTTCCGCAGAGACATTCTATTTGAACTACGCTCCTTTTGGGAAGGAATGTGAACACAAACAACAAATCAACTTTCATTGGGAACATTTTTTCAGATCAGATGCTCGACAGGGGGTACGTTTAAATAATTTAATAAAGTGCAACATACTCAGGAGAACTATAGCTAAAGTGAAAATCGATCGGAATCACTGTGAAGCTACATACCTTTTAACGGTTTAGGCCATGTTCTTTTTCGAAAATGCACTTAAATGAACAAAGGTGAAATTGTCTGTGCGTTATAGTGTAAAAATAAACATTCCCGGTGAATCGTCCCAAACAGTGGCCAAGCCGGGATTGACGGCCAGGAAGGTTTTGTGTTATGTGGGACTGAAAGCTGCTCCCATATGGCCATTTGGCCAGACGCTTAATTCTACCATCTACTGCGAACAACTGGACCGCTTGAAGCAGACGATCGACCAGAAGCGTCCACAATTGACCAACAGGAAGGGTGTAGTGTTCCAGTAGGACAACGCCAGACTAAACACTTCGTTGACGACTCATCAGAAGCTACGGGAATTCGAATGGGAGGTTTTATAGCATCCACCATATAGCCCGTGATTACCACCTGCGTTCCTGTCCATGGTGAACGCCCTTGGTGGTGTGAAGTTAAACTCAAAAGAGGCTTGTGAAAAGTGGCAATCCGAGTTCTTCGCAAATAAGGAGGTGGGCTTCTACAAGGGTGTATTATGAAGTTGCCGTCTAGATCCAAACTGATAATCAAATAAATCGGCGCATATTTGAACTAATTCCGATCACTGTAAAACTTTTTATGAAACATTGAATTAAGAGCAAAAATGCGGAGATATTTGACAACCTTATACAATGCCGTTCAAATTGCTGCCACGACTGGCTGTGCAGAAGCACATTCTATCCCTCCCAACCCTTAAATACCTTCTTGATGGTTTCGGGCAGTAGCTTACGACCTGCGTGGATGATCTTGGCCTTACGTGCTTAAATCACGTCCGGATTGTTTGCATAACAATGGTTTTTCACAGTTATTCCCACGAAGCGGACCCTTGACAGAGCAAGTACAGCTGATTGTATGGCTTGAATATTCGGCGTACGCCAGTGGCATTGGTTATGTGGCATCCATCTGCATTCGTCCGAATCCATATATTCGATTAATAAAAAAAATCGATTATTATAGCTCCGTAACGCCTAACGTTGACTGATGCGTTTTAACACTCCACAACCCTCTTCAAAATGTAACTCGCTGTTGCTTCATTAACATTTTGGCAATAGCTTGCAAGTTTTCCAGTTACTAGATGTGGTTATTTTAACCTTTAACGCAACTGCCAAAATGAAAAAATGTCTTGGGACGCCACACAATTGGGAATTGTGAGCTCCTGGTGTGGGACTTGCAAAGTAACACAAGCCATCTCCTGTTTAGTATGAACCCGTTCGTAAATATCTGATCGCTTACCTAATCATTTGATGTTAGACACAAGAAAAGCAGATCGAAGCCTACTACCTATTCGTCGATTTCAAGGTCTCGTATAAAGGCGCATATAGACGGGAGATATATAGTGTTATTTCGGTGTTTCTGGGAAACTCGATGACGGTGGAGAACTCTCGCTTCTTCAACATTGTCGGTACTGGACTGACCGAGAAAAAAGAAATTTAGACAAGGTGAAGCAATGTGATGCCTATTTTTCAACACAATTCTTGAGAAAACCGTTTCCAACTCACAAATCCACAGCAAAGGCTGGGAATTCTTTCAGTGTTCCGTTCCACTGAGTCACGAAGATAACATTAACGTAATTGAACTAGCATAGCAAGCTGTAATACTTTGAAAGGACAACGCACAACATCGACCAATTCAAAAGTTCACCACACTGGGAAGCAAAATACCTCAAAAAACTTGGACGTAGTCAAAGACTCCAGACTCTTCCTCAGCTGCGCTGTATATGTGGGATACCACACCTCGCCAATCGCTGTTTCTTTGAGCAAAAGCGACATTTGACAAATAGAGCCCTCTCTCGGAATTTCAAGATGGCTGCTTGTAACACATTGGTCATTCCTGCCATCATAACGTCCAAGCCTACACATTATTTAAAGCAAACGATAGAGTTTTTCGTCTTTCCATGAGAAAAGTGAAGCCCGAAATCTCTGTTCTATTTAAGCAGCTCCAAGACCCAAAATCGGAGCGATTACGAAGAAGATGACCACGCGCCCCTGTTTGCCTGAATCAACTCGACATAGTTAACAAATCTTTGTTCAGAATTCTCCTCAGGCTGGTGCCTAAAATTTTGAGCTGTTGTGATGTGCGGCATGTTCGTAAACTGGGTCTCGCACTATCGGTCACATCTCTTCGCACCATACTACACTTTTGACCATGTGTGTTGTCCTACTGGAAAACTAGCATAGCAGTGTAACGAAGTGCCCAAGCTTGTGCAGCAGTCGCGATGATGCATCCTGAACTCCCTGTTTGGGCTTCCCTTAAAAAATAAGTTTTCAGTATTCCCCGACGTTGTTCAAGCTTAAAGCGGCTTGACGAAGATTAAGGAAAAATCGGTAAGCATATAAATTCATCTGAAACGAAAGGTTAACTGAGTTGACCACAATTTGTTGTTCCTTCTGGAAAAATTTACAAAGCCTCATTTGGAATACGACAGCCCTTCTATTAATTTCTTAAATATTTCATCCTGAAAGGATGGGAACAAAATATTGCAGGAAAGTTAAAAAAGTATTTGCCCTGCAAAATTCACTTTCTTGTTCTTATTCTACTCTTTAAAGGCACCTTTAGAGCCTCTAACTGTTTACACACATGACGCAGTATTCACTTTAACCAAGAAGTATTAGACACATCTCCTGAGACAGACCCCAACAAAATCCACATTCACAACCGCAAATTAATACTCACCTCAGAATTTTCCCTCCTATACAGATAAGATGACTTTTATTCATGTACTGCTGTAAGAGATACGTTTTTTAAGTCATCACTGATTTTCTCAAACAAAAAAAGCTGAAAGAAGAAATCTAAAATTAGAAAATGCTTCCTAATTGTGCGCGCATTGTCTAAAGTCTAAAGACTAAAAAACCTCAACGACTCCTACAGCAGGACATTCTAAGTCACAAAGCTATTCAAAGAATATGAACACAGCCCACACGCTTGTACAGAGCATACAATTTCGATCGGCAGATTTTCAGCGTCATTCAAGAATGTCGGCACGTTTCGGATCAAGGAGCATCGTCAAGACCACGCACAGTTGGCGGGCTTATGTTCCTTTGATTCCCATCACAGAGCCAACTAAACCATTCAATTAATTTGTGTATCTCACTGCACCACGCTTGTCCCCGCACCCCGCTTGTCAAGCAAATCTCAACCGGATCAACAGGGCTTCCCATCTAGGCTAATCAGCTTCTAATTAATTCAGTTAATCGAATAATTGTTCGAACGGCCGCTTGCAGAGTGCCCACACACCCGATTCCCAAACCCAGATCCTTATTTAATTCAACAACCAAAGAGCTAATGACCTACTAATCA
Source organism: Eristalinus sepulchralis (assembly GCA_944738645.1). Classification (NCBI taxonomy): domain Eukaryota; kingdom Metazoa; phylum Arthropoda; class Insecta; order Diptera; family Syrphidae; genus Eristalinus; species Eristalinus sepulchralis. Next base: position 43,484,273 of record OX122886.1, on the reverse strand, counting down.
AATCAACACACTAATTATGTAGGCCAATGTGTTGCGCCGACAGAGTGCGATACTCTTATCGCACAAGTGCTTCGTTTCCCCTGAAGGACGGCCTCGTCCTTGCGCGAATCTCCTTGGGTGTGAACTCACCATTTTCGAAATTCATTTCTCCACAGTGAGAGCGAAGAGAAAATTTCCCCTCAGCATCTGATGTTGAGGCTATGGCGCTCTCTTAAGCGCTCCGCTTGAAATTGACTCTTGTCAGTGGCAGTTCGTCCTTCGGTTTCTTCTTGTATCCGCTTTTTCAATTTGTTTTTGCAGTTTCATCGCATTGGATGTGCGATGTGCGGTGCTCGCCTAACTTTTCCATTCACAGGTGTAATCTCCAAATGCTTTGGATTCAGAATGTATCTGACTTTGGAGCAGGGTTAAGGAAACTTGCCTGTTATCTCTGGAGTTTCCTCAATGACAGACCACAGATAGTAGATTAAAGCAAAGCGGCTGTGTGAACAGTCAAAGATGTAGATTTTAACCGTCAAGCATTTTGTCACACCACTTGAGGACACACTTTGCAATTTAAACGAATTTTGAGCATGGAGCTCGATGAAGGGCTGTAAAGTGATGGAGGCATCATTAAAGACAGAGGCGACGAATCAAATTAAAGAACAATGGAGAAGTCGATGGGGGAAGGAAATCTGTGCAAACTGAAATCGCCTGGGAGGTTTGCTCTTTTTGGCCACTTCTATAATTTTGCGTGATGAACGACCTGATGTCGAGTTCATCCCTTAGGACCAGTGCGTTTTTCAAATACTGGGCGGTACAACATGGCTCGATTTTACTTTTGGCCGGATTCGAAAATGTATGGTATTCTACACTACTTCAGTGTGATGTGTAAAAATACAAAATTTCGACTTGCTCTCTAGCTCTTCTTTCATGTACCCATGCTATCCTCTAATCAAGAGCTCTCCGGAATAATCCTCATTTCCCTTAAAGTATTCAAAGCTCTAACTTGATTCTGAGAAAAAAGGGACACTCATGCAGGATTATTCATTTCTTGGTTTCAAATTGGTAACACTGCCGTTTCACAAACGTTAAAATCACCTGTCAGTTGAAGGATCGAAAATTTTGGTAAATGTATGTCATTTATGATAATGGATATTGTTTTCTATTTTACGTTTTAGTTATTCCCGTCTGTAAAAGATATGACAGATACATTTCGCATGGTTCGAACGTAGACATTTTTTTTTTGTTCTTCGATTAAATAAATAGAAACATCTATCAGTGTGATCCAGGATCTTCGAAGTCGTTGAGATGACCTGAAGACATGCAAAACGCAAATGCACATGATTACTTCTTCTTTCGACCATATGTTATACTCGTATACAAAGTGTTGGCTGCAACGAACAAGATACCTATTTTAGTGACAGTCCTTTTGCTCCAGCAACTCTGTTCGCGTGGTACCTTGACCTTGTCTATTTTTGAGAGATGGAATTCTTGGCTTGTTCAACACTTTATTTGAAAGCGATAAGAAGTCTACAGAAATGGTTTTTCCAAATTGGCTGGAAGTAGATTCACAGTCAATGACTCTGCTCGTTGCCTTCCATCATCACTTCGATCCAAGACTTGTATCTTCTGACTGTCTAACAGTCTAAAGCTTCATTCCTGCAGTGACACCGCTCCATCTCATCGACTTTCAACGTCTCAGTTTCTCTTTACAATTTTTTATTCGTAAACCTGTTTGTTTACATAACTCTGCCTGTGCTCGTAATGAAACCCGGAGTCTTAATTCTTGCTTATGACGTGACCCTAGAGAAGTGTAAAGGGACTTCAACCATCTTGGTGTGCTCAACTAAAGATAGCTGACCAAAGATCGTGCTGACTGGAGAGGCTTGTTGATTGCGGTCCAGCTCCATCCTGAACTGTAGTGCCAAGGAAAGAAGTCAAAGAGGTGACGTAAAACACATCAGTAGCACCGTGAATGCTGATAACATGGCAACACTTCCAATTTTATATTATCGTTAGAGCAGAGAGTGTTGAAGCCAAACTTCCCAGGGGGTTGTTGCGTCGAGCAGTGGTGTCTTAGCTTAGGTTTTATCGCTCGGTTGTCAATAGACAACCACAATAAGGCCACTTTTCGGGCCATTGTGACGCCGTGCGGATTGTCTCTTTAGTTTCCCTAAAGCCAGTGTGAGCTTGATATGATACTATTGAGGTGTCCCACACTAGTATCGCCTTTGCACTGAAAGAAGTACTTCCTTAGGTGTTTCTTCCTTATTTTCGCAAGTGCTTATTTTTCGCAGATGAGGCGAGAAATGGTTTCAAACGTTTGCTCTTGCCTGCATCTCCTACAGACTCCTAAGACTTTCATTCAAGGGCGTCTGGAGGCATGTATTCCAGAAGCGCAATCACCTGGTATAACGCATATGAGGTCCGTAGACGCACTTGGTCTGACAAGGCAGAGAGAACCTTTAAATATCACCTGCGGCCAAATTGATTTTGTTATAAAGCAAGTGAGGCTATGAAGCTCCGATACGTTGCAAGTAAACACCGTATTGTGTTTTGTTCACTCAATGTGCGTTTTTTAGTAGGTGTTCGGCTGTAGCGAAGGCAATAGAAGACATGCCACCTCCAGGCCAGATTAGGGACTTGATACCGCGCATGTCAATCGCATCAGCCTTGCAGCTCCTCTGAATTTCAATTTGTCCCGGCGTCCATACCAGGAGGACAGTGAAGTACTTGACCATCTACGAAGAGTTACACGGTAACTTGGAGGAGGTGTCTGAATGAAAGTTGTGGCTTCCAAGGGACTTGATTGCAGCCTGGCTGTCGGAACAAATGATTTTGTTCTTTTTGGACTTAGCACTGTCATCATGACAGTGCCCCTTTGATTGCCATAATCTCTTTCTGAGAGACGCTAGACTATGACGCTCGATTGACGGTGAGACGAAGTCTCCTCCTCATATTTCCCCACTACGATTTTCTCTCGATAAAAGTGTTCTTAATTTAGTTACTTTAGCTTCTCATCCGTCAATGGGTACCTTTTTTTAGGACAAGAAAAGCTCCCTTGAGAGCTTATTTCTTCCAAAACTTGAGCCGAATTGCTACTGACTTTAAGTCTCTATGGTCATAGGATATCTCGGATCCTAGTGACAACACAACGAGCTTACTTCGGGATACGAAGAGCTGACTCTCCATTCAGTCCACCACTTAAACCAAACCTAATCTAGCACCACAATACTAGAGGAGTGTATGTTTAGGTACTCCATACAAACTACAGACTGTTTCCATCCCAAGGTAAAGTCAGGATTGATCCCCTGATTTATTGCCACACAGACTACATTTCCAGAAAACCCCGTTTTCCCAGCTGCTTATTAAAATCAAATGTCGTATCTAAACATTGATCGTGAGTTCACATTCAAATCAACGACACACAAACCAAACTTTGCCAAGAACTCATCAGCTTGCGCTATCCTTTTCGCCAAGTTCAAAAATTCAAATGAAACAAACGTCACTTTACGTTTATTCATCAAATTTGCGGTAAGAGTTTCGCATCAACTCGTTTCGCCAAACCAAAGGTATTAGACGGAGTGAAAGAATAATTCCCGAGAAATATGTATTACCTTGGCCACAGAGGAAGAGGAGCACTTCCACCCCGAGCATGCACACCTCTGGTGTTTTGTCCTTTGTGGCACCTGCTGAAGGTGCACGAAACTATCTCTGAAATCTCAATTTCAATTTGACTTGCAAAAATCCCTCCATTGAGTTTGCATTTCTTTGAGTGAAGTTCCATGAAATAAAATAAAACGTCAGCCCGGTGCACGGTGCGGTGTGTGGGTGTGCACAATGACAGCGAAAAAACAGAGATGCGAATCCTGACTAGCAGTAGTTTAAATATTCCTTTGCCCGTCAAAGTCAACGTTGCCAGAAGTTCATTCGTTTCTTTTTCCTTTTCTTTCCTTTTTTTGGATTCTCGAAAATCAATAGCGAACTGAATGTAAATGTAATTCTTGCTACGACTATGGTTACCGCCAAGGGTTTGCCGTGGAATACGGATTTAATTTCTGATTCAACCGTCTTCAGGATATCACACAACGGCACATGACCTTGACATTTTGGATTGGATGGGAATGTAAGTCTTTGCACAGACACGAGTCACACGTCGCAAGGCAATGTTCACAAGAGGTTAGGAAATAAATGCCTTCCACCGCTTCTTCTAAACAGCCCGGTTATATTTGTTTTTGTATGGTTTCATATTTCAGTATGTCCGTCTGTCTGTAAATCTGTACCACCTACAGTTATAAATCGATTTTCGAATCAGATGTTTTGCACATAACCTGCTCTGGATACGAAAAATTAAAGATGGGGGGATATTTTAAAAATGTTATCCCGGCACAACACTTCATAGGTTAGGTTAGGTTAAGGAGGCGGTTTGAGCAAAGGTTACGGAAGCCCACTTAGTGCATGAGTAGGCCACATGACGAGAGTCTTGTCTTTTTCTTTGTTATCTCTGTGAGGCTGAGCCGGGCTTGTTCCCCAAGATATTTCTTGGTATTTTCTACGCTGACATAAGGCAGTGCGTCTATTCTAATTTCTGCGAGAGATGGACATGTTCCTTGATAGTGGAGGAAAGCTTCCTCTTCATCCTAGTCGCAGCAAAACAGAAGTCATTGTATGGGACGCTTATCTTCTCGCTTGGTTCAGCTCACAATAAGGAAGTAGACGTACGTAACTTTTCCTAATTAAGTAATAGACCCCTCTCTCGAAATATTAAGCTGGCTTTGTATAACAGCTTGATCATCCCAGGCGTGCATCACGTTGCAGAAACTTGGACATTGCTAAAAACAGATGAGGATGTCCCTAATCTTTTTGGGAGATATGGTCTGCGTGCGATTTCTATGGCGCCATGTGTGGACCAGGCCTACTATTCGTGTTGTGCGTGCTACTGTTCTCTCACGAGTAGATGGGACCTACAGTTTTTTGCGGACTCCGAACGGCGAGATTTGAGAAGCTTTTCATGGAAAATTGATACTCTTTGAGTATTGCTAGCAACTCGAAAGAGGTGGTGCCATGAAAAAATGCGAAGTGTTCCGTCCGGGAATCGAACCTAGACTTTCTGCGCGGCGGTCGACGCACTTACCCACTGCGCCACGGCGACCACCAACTTTGTTTTTAGCGCTATAAGAAGAAGAAGAACTTCTTTCTGCGATTACCTTCGGTAGTCATTTTAAGTTATACTTGTGATAGTGCTTGAATTGGGAGGAAATGTGCTTCCTGGTTAAATGCCAGCGGCAGGCCCGGCTCAAACGTGAAATGTCAAAATTTTTATGAATTGTGAAATTTTGGAGCAGCCTTGAAACCTCGATCATTTTCTAATGAAACAACTTTCAAATCACGGAAATCTAGGTTTTGATGTTCTTCCATAAAATAAATTGAATCATAATTTCAACATTTAAAAAGAGTTTCCAACGCCATTGTCATTGAAAGCCCATTTTCCTACACTTTTCGACCTCTAGGCAGAGGCTTGAATACTTGGTCTGCGCTTTGCGTTCGAAAAACATAAGTGTTTCAATCGCTCTGTGGTGGCATGTACGATAATTTCCCAAATTCAATTCGTGAATACATTGCACACTTGTGACCCTTGAGTCAAGAATTAAAGCCCTGAAAATTTCAAGCTGCAGTCTACTGATAAAATAAATAGCTCCCTTCCTCCCGTACGCACTTATTAGAAATTTTTCCTGTTTTCTTTTTTTTTTAATTTCACCCTCGTAACAAAAATATTTGAATACAAGGTTATAGCACCATAAAAACTAGATACAAACTCACACAGCGCCAAACGACAACGAAAACGACATCCTGTCCCGCTGCTGCACGGTGGCGATGATGGGAGAGATGTCATAAAAATTATACATCTCCATTTGGCTTATAGAAATCAACATCCGCATTCTAATTACCTATATTGTAAATGAGTCATTAAACAGCATTAAAAATTTAAATTAGCATTATGCTCGTCCTCGGGGACAGGCTCGTGCTGGAGAGGCATTTCACAGGCGCACGTAGCTGGGGGAAAGATTAAATGGATCAGCAACGATTTGACTGGAGATACGGTTTGTGTCATTGCCGTCAACACTTGTCGGTCGGTGGCAAGGGTGGCATGTCCTGGACGTTGCTGAAAGTGAAGAGACTTGGTAGTTCTAAGAGTCCTGAATATCGTTTATCACCATAATGCTCAAATCGCTACAAGGAATCATCTTCTGCAAGAACATCTGAAGGAGAAACGAGAGAGGAGGACACAAATTTGAATTGCCTTTGGTTCACGGAGTGAGAGACTGCAAAATGATGACATTTTATGAATCATTCTTCCATTTAATGGCAAGGATGTTGGACTTTAATTTATGTCCATCTTTAATTAGTTTTCACCTTCATTGCGGGGCCCCGGACGAGAATAAAACGATGTTCACATAATGAGTGGTGTTCCCGTGCCACGATGTGACATCGATTTGAAATGTTCTGAGACGTCATTTAATGGCTGCTGTATTTTACGAAACCTCCGTACGAGAAGATACCTTAGATGTTTTTTTATATGAAGAATGTATACATTTTCTTTTTAATTATTCTCATCATCCGAGAGGAAGAAGATTCATGACACCGTCAATCAAAGGCGCAGAGTCATTTCTGGCTTTGAGGTACTTGGACTGAACGATGTCTTATCTTCGACATATTTGACAAGGTTCATTGCGTTCCTGGTATTTATAGAATTCTTTAATATTTCCTACGAACATTGAGGAGAAAGAGCGAATTGGTCTGACAACCTTGTCGATGAAAGAGCGACAAGGCTGTCAGTGGGACAGGAGATGGAAGATATAAAAGATTCGTGTGCAGGGTGGGCATGATACAAGTTGCTTTTGAAAAATGCAATAAAATAAACAAAATTATCTTTTTTTCCCAATAATTAAGAAATGAAACTTCGTTCAATCGATTGCCTCGACTGGCTTCGTCGTGACAAACTTACTAAATCTTTGGATGACATCACAAAATCTTTGGATGACATTGGCCGTGCGGGAATCGTTTCCGAATTGTTTGCATAGGATCGCACCTTTTCAGATCCCCACAAGCCGCAAAAAGAGTTTAAAGATACGAAGGGGTCAAATTGTAGCTCCGAATACGTCAATTTAGTCTTCTAGTAACCCAATTTGAAAATTTTGGGCTCAAACCATAGACTGTGGCATGAACTGTGTGAAATGCGTGCCATCTTACATGAGCCAGAGATTGTCCAAATCTATGTCTTCATTTTGAGTAAAAAAAAAATCGGTTAACATGGCTCCCAAAGTTGACAGAAAGGTTTTTTTCAGCTTTATTTTAGAAGCAAATTGAGTCAATAATGCCACCACTGCACAATCCAAGCCGTAACTGACAGTCTCTGTGAATGCATTGGCATCTATATAACAACGAGTCCGGATCCGATAGTTTTATTTTTAGTCGTAGAGGTGAAAATGAGCTATACAGTGCCATGTCTAGTTTTGCCATTCCTACCAAACTCGTCAGATTGTGTAGGATGACGACGGAGAACTCTCGCTGCTCCGTCAAGGTCGGGAACGAACTCACCGAGACCTACCTTCAATGTCAAAAAATGTTTTAGAATAGGCAACGCACTGTCATGTGACTTCTTTAACATCATTCTTGATCGTGCGTAACTCACACGTCAACATCAGAGGCACGATCTTCCACAAGTCCGTTCAACTGCTAGCTTATGCGGATGACATTGACGTGATCGGCAGAACTCAGCGAGCCGTCAATGAGGCGTTTGCTAGCATCGAAGCGGAAGCGGCTAAAGTGGGACTGGTGGTAAACGAGGGCAAAACAAAGTATATGCTGTCATCAAAGAAGGACGCAGAACATCGACGTCTCGGACAGAGCGTCACTATGGGCAGCAGACGTTTCGAGGTAGTCAAGGACTTCGTCTACCTACCTACATAAGGTGCTTCCAAGAAATAGCCGACAAATTCTATCTTCAAATCTTGTGACCCACAGAAGTAAGGCATTACTGATCTTTAGTGTTTATTGATTTCATTGCACACCGCTAAAGTGCTAGAGGCAAACTTAGGAGGCAACCAGCTTCATGCGAGTCAAAATTGACACTTGCGTGGCGTATATGTAAAAATATCGGTGGTGGAGGAGAAACGAAATCAGAACCAAACACGATGTCAATCCAGGCTTGACAACTTATATGTGTATGTTATCCTGGGGCCACATGCAATACCAATAAACTTCAATACTCAAATGTGTCGGCATTCTCAAGAACAACGCCTACTTCACATTGGACATTTATAATTCACCATATCGTTGCATAGTTTCAGGCTGTTCAGGAAATCCGTTTGGCCAGAGCGGTTTGATTCAACTCAATTCAAGAGCTTACCATTCCAGTGGCCAGGCGAAGGCATGTAAATGAGACATTGTCAATAACATCCCGTTCCCGTTGCCCGAAGACAACCTGCAAAACTCTATTAGACACCCAGCCCATCCAGTGTGATAGTGAAACAATTTCATTAAACCTCTTCCATTATTTGTACACACCGCATACACATCGTCCTGCGATAACTATTCCTTGAAGGCAAAGCAGGACCCAACAAAACTCTGGAAATATAATAAGTAACGATTCAAGAGTGAATCTCTGCATGCATTAAGTCCTCTCCATCTCACCCCTTCTATAAAGGTAGACACACCCGTCAGGAGCACACACAAAAATTCACCCAGAGATATGAACATGCCCAGCCATGAACGGTAATGACACATTTTTATGGCAGCACAGAGTGTAATATTACGGTCATTACGGTCAACGCAGCCAGCAGGAAGGGCGGCATTATTATTCCGACGCACACAAAAACAAAGCAGAAATCAAAGCCACCGGCACCGTAGACATCGGCTTCGAATGGTGTCCAAGGGCGGATATATGTGTGTGTGTGTGTGTTTGTTATGCATGCGTGTTCAGTTTTCGGGAGGAAATTTTGTTGTTCATTGCCGAGAGATAGATCTAGGCCAATGAATATTTAAAGAGGGTGCACCACAAGTCACTGGCAGACCAGCACAACAAGTAGTTTTCAAATTGAATCAGCACACCAGCCCCAGCACACAAAGGTCTGTGGCACTCGATGTGGAAGTATCCCAATTAACATTGTGTATTAACTGAAGTCGGAGAAAGGATGTTAAGAGGCTCTTGGCTAATTATTTCGACGCCTTCACCTGCTCACTTAACCGAAATCCGAAAATAAACTCCAGGTCCGGGAAGCCGCAAAACTTTCGCAAGTTTACCCTGCATCTGGTGGTCCCCCTGCTGGGATGGGGACGGAGATGAGTGGGTTTCGCGTACACTTATATCTGTGCAGTAATGCATTCGCAGAAATGATAGAACTTTTGCAAAAAGTTTCTCGTCGAAAGTACTTTCCACTTTGGACTCGAAATGGGGGCTGCTTGCCATTTACAATCTTCTTAACGAAGTGGTTTTTCTCGTTCTCGGCTTAAGCATCCTTATTATAGTTTCCCGATGTTTAAACCACTGATACCAATTAACAAGATTACTTGCTGTTGATTTTACGGTTTAGTAGTGATGGAGATATGATTTTTCAGAATTGGTAGACAAATTTCAACGAATTCGCGGCTGGCTAAGTGCAAATCTAAAAATTATACGGAATCCGGGGAATTGTGAAAATGTAAGCGGCTTGAAATGCTTCTTAATTCTAGGATACTTGATCTGCATACGGTGAAAGGATTTCTGAGAAGAACACCCTTAATCATCAGGTTAAATATTACTACTTCGCAGCAATTGGAGGCGTTGTTTTCCAGAAAACATTTCTGTTCTCCGAAAGACTGATCATTTTCTACAAAATATTTCAACCGAGTTCTGCAAGCGACTTCTCCAATGTTGGGATTTATAACGAATGTTTCTTGCCATCGAAGTGTAGATTCTCTCCGCAGTTTCATGAAGCTTGCATGCACAATTTGTGTGGGCCTACAGAGAGTTCAGAGCTCCACAACTCAAAAAACCAAGAAGACCGAAGGCATAGCTAAAAATTCAAGAAGTTCTAAAATTTCAAAAGCCATCAATATACCTATTCGTTACACCATGTCTATACCAGTGCCACAACCCTGTCCAAAAAACTCCCATCAAACGCAATAGCGCATAACATTTAGTTTTGCTTTGAGAAATTGAAATCAATCACATTTGGCTTCAGTCCTTGGCGTCCCTTTTATTTTATTTTTTTTAGACAAGCCAACGCACTGTCACGTGACTTCCTTAACATCATCCTTGAGAAGATCGTGCGTAACTCACAAGTCAACATCAAAGGCACGATCTTCCAAAAGTCAGTTCAACTGCTAGCTTACGCCGACAACATTGTCGTGATTAGACGCACACAGCTAGCCGTCAATGACGCGTTTGCTGGCATTGAGGCGGAAGCACCGAAAATGGGTTTGGCGATAAATGAGCGCAAGACAAAGTATATGCTATCATCGAAGCAGGACACACAACATCGACATCTCGAACAGAGTGTCACAGTAGGCAGCAGAAACTTCGAGGTAGTCAAGGACTTCATCTACCTCGGCTCTCGTGGTAAATAGACACAACAACACAAGTTCCGAAATCAAACGCAGAATCACTGTTGCCAATCGTTGTTTCTTTGGGCTCAAGAGGCAATTGTGTAATAAAGCTCTTCCTAGAAGGACTAGGCTTGCTTTATATAACAACTTGATTATTCCAGTCCTACTTTATTTCGCGGAGAACTGAACATTACTAAACAGCGGTTAAGGAAGTACTCAGCCTTTCCGAGAGAAAAGTTCTCCGCGCGATTTTTGATTCTGTTTGCGTTGATGGCATCTAGAGAAGAAAATTTAACGACTACCTCATTGGGCTGTACAGCGACCTGTGCCTGGTCAAGCGTCTTCGGATACAACGTTTAAGAAGGCTAGCCCATGTAGAGCGTATCGACACCACTGCTCCGGCCCGAAAAGTCTTCGAATCTGAGCCATTGGGACAACGCAACAGAGGACGGCCCAGGTTAAGGTAGCGCACACAAGTGGAGAAGGACCTCAACCGACTTGGAATGCGCAATTGGCGGCAGCTGGCTAAAGATCCTGCTGGCTGGAGAGGCATGTTGATTGAGACCCAGGTCCACCCTGAACTGTAGCGCCACAAGAAGAAAAAGAAAAAGATGGAGCAGGACTACCAGGGAAGGTGTCTGAAGATATAAGCAGAGGCACTAAATATGTACCGCATGACATTCTCAGATTCGTTTACTGGACCGAAAGACTCGTCAGCAAGAATTCTTACGAGTTGCTGACAATATTCAAAGAGATCTGATTGTTTTGAACTTAAAAAGTTTGCGAGGTCAGACTTATAAGAAAATTTAATTCATGTATTTGTTTTGTTTTTGTTGGAGATTGAGATGCACTGCACTGAAGCGCTCAGACTCAAAAATTGGTCCATTGTTCAACGGAGCAGTAACCTTTATTTACTGTAGTTTTTTGGTTTTCCAAAGAAAGACCAGCAGGTGATAAAGAGCTTAAGTTTGCAGCTCCCACCACATCAGCGCCAAATGGCCGCCACCTGATACGAGTTAAGGCGGGACATTGACAGAGAAAGTGCTCTATGTTCACCTTCTCCACAGGCGTCGCAAAGGGTGTCAAAACTAAGCCCAAGCACACTTAAGTGCTTAGCGAAGGTGAAGTGCCCCGTTTGTACGCCGACAAGTCTGCTTCAATCTTTTCATTTTAGAGAACAGAAAAAACGCGAGTTTCTTGCTGAGCTTCGGGAACATGCACTTGGTCCGCCTGCATCCTGGAGAGTCATGCCATCTCTGGTTGTGCTGTTGGGAGACCCAACCATGGACAGAAGCCCTAACCCAGGAAGCGGGTAGTTCCAAGGTGGGGTTTGGGCCCTACGAATGCCTCTTTAGAACCTTTCCTAGCTAGTTTATCGGCAATCTTAGTTCCCGTGATCCCGTAATGTCCCGTGACCCAGACAAGTCTTAGCGAATTCAGTCTGCCGACCAAATTAAGGGAAGACTTGCATTCCTGAAATATCTTGGAAATGGTTAAAGGGTTAAGTAAGGCCTTAAGCACAGCTTGACTGTCCCTGCAGACGCAGATACTTCACCCCTCTCACCTATTCTTCGCAATATAGTTGATGTAGATAGTTCGAGTTTTCTTGGACGGCTATTTGACATATTATTCTACATGCTGCAGCAATTTAAAATTAACAACTTATTTCTACATTTTCAAATTATTTTATTTTCTTAAATTTACATAAAAACGCCTAATAGTATGCAATGTTGTATATCAAGCTTACAGAAACTAAATTCAGTTCATCTCGCATATCTTCACCGTATTCGGAGTCAGCCATAAACTGTAAGTTCCCGTTACCCGTGGGAAAGTTAGAGCATGCTTAACCTTTGTGGACTGTAGTGTCCCTCAATTTATTTATGCATGTTCCAATATAAACATGCACAGACTTCCAGTCCATGTTCAAATTCATCAGGACATCAGTTAAAAGTATACCGAAAAAATTTTAATTTCTTTAATTCAACTCAAATGGGAAGCTGTTGTTCTTTAAGGGCTGCAGGTTAACTTAGCTTTATGTCGTTGGACAAAGATTAATGGACATTTTCCTTTAAGCTAACTATGTTCATAGCCATTAAATCTAGAGAGGTGTTCTGGTGTAATGTGAGGACTGTTTGCCCAACGAAAACTGACCCATGTACCCTTCCGCAGTTTCCTAGCTCTCCTTATATAAACTCCACCGATGATTGTAAACTTAAACACGCAAACCGTTGACACAATTTGTGCTAAAAACAAATATACAGACAGAGAAACTACGGCTAAAAATAACACTCCCCGATCCACCTAAGTAGGCTATGAATGAATTTGAATATGAATGACACGGCCAAGAATCCGAAAGGACTCGCCTCTTCAATCATTTTTTGTTCCTCCTCCTGGCACCACCCACACAGTAAGCGCTCACATTCCATCTTGAAAAATTCATTCCGCTCTTTAAACAGTTCTCCAAATTTGATCGCAAAAAAAAAGGAAACACAATAAACAACAGCCATCCTCTTAGCTTATAAATTTATTTTCTCTCCCCCTCTTATCTGAAAGCCATCGAAAGGATGCCCCATCAGTCTTTTCCCCTCCGGGCTGTACTCCTTTTGAACCCAATCAGGAAAACAAGTCGAAGAAAAAGCGAAGAAAACAACAACTGCAGACGCTCCATTGATTTTCAAATGCATGGCTTTCTATCTTCATTATACTCTCGGCATGAGAGACAGGGACCGGGGGAGAGTGGAGAGAGAAAAGGCAAGAGAAAAAATAAATAAATGATACACTACGGTCCGTGGCACTGTGGCAACATGCACACCGAGCCTGAAGAGGATGAATAAAAATCGACATTGTTACCCATTGCCCATTCACCCGCCGATGTCTGAGAAGACATCCATCCGCCGCCGCCGCTATTACCGCCCGTCCCTACGAAAGTCATCCAGCAACATGGTGAAATTTATGCGATAATTTAAGCAAGCTTGAGCGGAAAGCAAACATTTCCACACACTAATATCCTTTCTCGTGCTCGCCTTCGTGTGTGTCGGGATGTGTGTGACAGTTTGATGTGGATGGGGGTGGAAGCATGTCCTCAATCCACTCGGGAGAATGGAAATCTCTCCCAAACGTGAGATACTTCTCGCTTTATCCGTAGATTTCGGTCCACTTCCCTGTGTGGCGCCACCCACATCGCCGCATCGGTGAGTCCCTGGCATCGAGGAATGTTGGAACGCAAAAATGAAGAAGGAATTTGAAAGCGTGTTGTCTTCATTGGAAAGTTATATGCAAAGGGACGCCGTCTTGATACTTTTGGGAATTTCCTGTCCTGAAGCTAGCTTGGAGACCCCAAATGGCTTTGCGGAAGTTGCCGCATCCCCCACCACCGCCGGTGCTTGTTGAGCAGCATCTTGACGGGATTGTAAATGCTGTTGTTGATAGTTAAAGTAATGGCGCGCGCGTATGCTCGCAAGTCGCCATAGATCAAGATATACGGAAATGCTCCATGTGGGAGACCACTAAATTCTCTCCCGTAGCCCGCATGATATACGGCGGTGTGCGGCCAATGATAGACGGGGCGTGTGGACCTGGATTATCCTGGCTTATGAATATGAACAATAAATGTATTTATTAGCTTCGACGACTCCTTGTTCAGCTGCTGTGGCAACATCTTTATCCCCTGTCCTTAGTCCTCTCAAAGATAACATGATGTACGATGTGTGAGGGTGGGACTGCGAAAAAAAGGGTTCGATTATTTGAGCTAACTGACATTGAAGACTGTCTGTCCTTCTGGGGAGTTTCGGAATTCGAAATGAAAAATACATTACGACCGCTTTTCGGCACTGGATAAAGGGAACTTAATGGATATGAATGGCGGTGGGGAGGGGGCGTTGGTCTTAGGTCTAACGGCTTTCATCAAATATTGATTTCATATCCTTGGGGTTATTAATTTGCTGCTGAAGCAGACTCGGATTGCGTGTCCTTTCAGTATTAACGACAATTTGGTTGAATGAATTTGAGCCTTAAAAGAACCGATGCGGTTATAGGGAAGCGAGATCTTTGGCAACATGCAACCAGTTATCCCAAGGTCAGCTGTTGATAACTGCCACTCCTACCTTTCAAATTAGGAAAAAAGCTTGACAGTACGGTGAGTTATTTATACGGAATGCACGATGCAAGGGCAGCGAAGTAAAGTCATTTTGGGTGATCAGACCTCGCTGATGACGAAATTTTTGATACGTATCGTGCTGTCAACTGTTTTTCAACTGAGAGGTTAAGCTTAGATATTTCCTGAAGAACGATAAGCAGTAAAATAATATAACCCCATGAATTAACTTGCGTCCGTGACAATTTCAAACGATAAGCTTTGTTGACATAAGAATATTCACTTTTTTAAAAATGATATGATATGAAGTTGGAAAGACAAGGTATTGTGAAGTCAGAGTTAGCAAGAAACTCTGGCAGTGAAGTCAAAGAAACTTTCTCCGTGCCATTTTGTACGAACAAATCACTAGTCTATGTCCTGAAACAAAATTGTAAACATAAAATTAAAAAACAGATTAGAAGCAAAAGGAGTGTAACCTAGGAATCAGTTGAATACTGAGAAATGAAATGAAACAAGATATTGAAACAAATTTAAATGGCAGCCCCATAAAATGCCAATGAACTTGCAATGAAAATGCTCCCGCTACAGCTGAAGACATTGAACAATCGAAAAGAGTTTGCGTAAAAACCAATTGACCGCCTGAAAGCTAAAAGTATTAAGATAGCTTGTGCAACGAAAGAAATAACCGGTGATTCATCGTGAGGTTGGGGATACAATGTAAAATAAAACAAACAAATTTGCGAGTCAACCTAACACATTACCTGTAGGTTAAAGGAACAATTCATGGCATAAACTTTTCCAAAATGGTATAACGTTAATGTTGGCCACACCTACCTCTAAAGTGGTACATTCGAAAGTTCTAATTTCCGAGTCATCCGAGAATAGTGACTGGTATCTCATGAAGTTCATAAGTCGTTGTGGCTTCCAAGGCGCTTGTCGTAGCTGGCTTATTCCTAAAGATCTGAGCCCTTACATATCCCTAAAGAAAATAATCCAAAGCGGTCTACTGCCCTATCAAAATGAGAAATTAAGGACTCACCAAACTGATTTCCCAACAAGTTCATTGTTTCACGTGGTGTGTGGCTAGCCAGAAAATCAGAGCTCTTCTTCATTAACGTGCTAGGTTCGATTCCCGGACCAAACATACATATTTCAGGGGGCGAATGTATTAGGTCCTTGAAACGTACGAAAAATATTTCTCACAGGACGCTTTTTTTAGGGTTGGCGCGCGCTAAAGGGGTTGCGACTACCCGTAAGTGACCGGATTCAAATCACAGCACGGGCCGAAGGTATAGAGGAAGAGAGGGAGAGGAGGTACCGGTGCACATTGCTTTCAAATGTCCGTGGATTGTAATGAGGGGGGCATATAGAGTTGGGAAGAGCATTCCATACTCGTGTGGTGCGGCAAAAGAACGAGTCTCTAAACTTTACTGTAGGTCCGAAGGTGGGCTTAAGGGTGAACTGATGAGCGTTCCTAGCGATGCGTGTATTGCGGGTGAATTCTTGAAGGGGGGGAATGCAGCTGGCTAATTCGTTTGAGCATTTCTTGTTGAAATAGCGGTAAAAAATTGCCAGAGACGCGACATTACGTCGGTATTCTAACGAGTCAATCGACTTCGCAATATTATTATCTCCTATAAGTTTTATCGCTCGCTTTTAAATTCTATCCAGTAGGTGCAGAAAGGTCTTTGCAGCACCAGACAAGGAAGGAGCGTTATACTCGAGCTTATGGCAGATGTAAACCTTGTAAATTGTAGCCAGATCAGAGGGGGTAAAATATTTTTTGCATCGTTTTAGGAAACCTAGACACTTCGCAGCATTTTTGGCGACCTCAAGTATCTGCTCGTTCCAACTAAGTGTTGAGTTGATACACATACCGCGGATGGGAATTTTTTCAGTTTCAACAACGCAGGTGCCGTCCATGGATAACGGCTGGTTATTTTGGGAACGCTTGAGTGACAGTCGAAAGCACTGGGTTTTGGAAGCATTAAATTCCACTCTATTTCTTGTACTCCAAGCGATTATGCTGTCAAGGTCGTAATTTAATGAGCTTAACATACGCTGCCGTTCCAAGTCTACGGCCGAAGTACAAGGAACGAATATGAGACGCTAAGGGTACTGTCATCAACGAGGAGTGAATAGGATTAGAAGTAGCAGACAAGAGATCATTTATGAAAAATGAAAAAGAGTGTCGGAGACAGAACGGAGCCCTGGGGAACACCAGCATTAATATGGTGGATATCAGACTTGAACCCATCCAGCACGACTTGTATTGAACGGTTCGAAAGGTAATTTCTAATCCATTGAAGAAGAGACTTATCGATTCCATAAGCATGCATTTTCGACAAAAGAGCTTGATGCCAGACTCCGTCAAATGCTTTTGAACTTGCCAAACGATACTGAATAATTACGACAAAGCAGTTTGATAGCGAACATTTGTCATCTGTCAAAAAAATCTATTGTAAATCAAACCTCACGATAAATCATCAAAAAATGTATGTATGTGTATGTGGTCGCCATGGCATAGTGGGTAAGTGTGTCGACCCACACCCAGGAGGTCTAGGTTCGATTCCCAGCCGAGACACCTCGAAAAGTATTAATTGTCTATGAAAAACTTGCCAAATCTCGCCGTTCGGAGTCGGTAAAAAACTGTATGTCCCTTCTACTCGTGAGAGAACAGTAGCACGTACAACACGAGTAGTTGTTGTAGAAGCTACGCTCTGGTCCCTTGTGAGCTGTAGTGTCACTCAATTGTTATTATTATTTATTCAACATTTAACCAGTGACTTAATTGTATTGTCAAGTTGAATTGATTTTGTTCCAAGAATCCTGATCAACAAAATTCCTCTGAAACTCATTGACAGTCTCTCACAATTTCCATTCACAATTCCGAAAGATCCATTGTCCATCACTGGACAATCGATTTGTAACGACCAACTACTGATAATCGACAAGCCCATGAAACATAACTTACGAGTAGTTCTTAAAACTTAAAATGTCCCATAACTTTCTAACTGCTTTTAAAATGTGCACCCAACCCAAAACTGTGTTTTACCTTCAAGCAAATTCACAACTTTTCTCCTCCACCTCAGATGTGGGCTTTTTGTTCATCTCAAGAGATTCCTCATGGCACATGCAAACCCAAATTCATTAAATTCAAATGCATTGCTTCCACAAGAAAATAGTTCCTCAAAGGATGCCACAACCCACCGTTCTGAAATTCCATTCAGTTAGAAACATCTTCCAGGAATCCACTCACTCACAGTAAAAGTCATTATCTCTCATGTTTACACATATTTATTCATAAATACTCTCGCATATATTATATTACTCTTTCTACACATAATTAGGTATTTACAAGTTCTCTCGGATGTGAAACTTTACAAAATATTTACAACTCATCCTCGGATGAGTGGCCACGGCGGGGATACATATGTAAATGAAAAAAAACCGTATATTTACTGCTAATACAAACATTTGAATTCATACCCACATACATATCTCTTAAGGGGAATCAATCCAGTGTCTTTACAAAAAGAAACGAATGCGCCACTGTCTTCAGAGATCCTTTCGAGCCACCACGACGGCCACCAGCGAAACGAAGAAAGACACGAACCCACTTGAGCGTCATACATTTTAATGTGTGTTTTGTACATAAGTATAATTTAAGCAAACATCCGCTGAAAGGCGCCCATAAAGCCTACACATCACGTCCATGTTTTCCTCATAAATCCTCCAGCTCCGCCAGCTAACCAGTCAACCACCCCAACCACAGCGAGTTGCTTCTGCGATAAATGACCCAAAGTGAAAAAAAACTACACTTCTTGTCGGCAAGTGAAACTCCTCGAGAGTCGGCTCGTATCCTTGTGGCGGGAAAAAATGTCAAAATATTCATGAGAGTTAAACGTAGCTCTCCTGGCGCGCTAAATTAAGTCGCATTCTCGAAGCCGATGACGTCGAACCGCGACTCTCCGCCGATCGATTAAACGATTTGTTCAAACAGCTCTCATTCAGCTGGCGCGCGAAGGCGGACACATCCCCACCGAAATCAGCGTCACTCTCCAGGATGCCCACCTTCGAGAATATCGGGATGAAATTTTGCTCGAGAATCTCCTGTCCCAGACTGGACTCGTGAATCAGCCGCGTGAAGATGTGCAGAATCGTCTTAATGGTACGCCGCTGTGCGTCGGCCTCGGCCCGAGATGAGTACTTCCGGTAGAACTCCGCTTGAAATATGGAAGTGATGAAATTTATGACGCTGCCATTTGCCAAGTGACTGTGGCACTTCTTGTTGCCGGACATGTTGTGAAGCATGGAAACTATTTGCTCCTGCAAAACAAAGAGAACATGATTGAGGTGAGGACGGAATGTTGTTGTTGCGTTCAGCTTCAATTCCCAAGGAACCCATTTTTCAAACGCTCCAATTTATCAACGAACACATTGATGGTGGGCGTGGGATTGTCGCCGCAAACACACTGAGAACAGAGGCACGTGAGTACTTACGTAAAGAAAAATCGATGCTTCGGTCATTCCACGGCAGTCGACGGTAGCCTTCAATTTGATTATCGTCTCGTTGGACATAATGGAGTAGACCGAGGTCATTTCCACACGACTGAGGTTGTTCAATGAGGCCGCACACAGCAGCAGTGTTTGACAACAGTTGGTCCTTTCGATTAAGTCTGCAGGAAGAAAGGGATGCGGGTGAGTGAAATTTCTTGTGTAATTAATAATTGCAATTAAGTCGAGAAACAATTATGAGCACACACGTGGCTTCCGTCATGCATTTGACACATTTCCAAAGCAAATAATGAAGAGATTGGCTCTTACTCACCAGTCAGTCCTTCGACGATTACTTCAGCGGAATCCTTAAGCCCCTCCACCTTGCACTGTCCTCCATGCCAGGGAGCGGTTATCTGCGTTAGCAGCGAAACAGCTTCCCTTCGTTCTGCTTCGGTCTTCTTGGCTGGCTCCTCGTCTCCGCTCTTCTGCAGGATATCCCTGATTATCTCCACGCCCCCAGCTTGCCCCAACTGTCCGATCGCTTCGGGACTGCAGCAGAGGGTTGCAAGCGCTCGCAGAGCTAACGCTCTCACTGACGACAACTTATTCTCAAGACACACCATGAGCAGAGCCCGCACAGCCTCGTTCTGAATGAAAGCGTCTGTCAACGACGCGAATCCTTCGTACTCCATGTTCGAGAGTGTCGCAATCATGTTGATGTTTGCCCTCAGCATTAGGTCGCACTTCGACTGCTCCACGCTCTGGACAATCACTCTGACTAACTTTTCGAAGACTAAGCGAAGAGTTATCAGAAGGTAGCGCTTCAGCACCTGTACGTCGTCGTGCAGGGAGTCCATTTGAATGTAATGGTGCTTCTCCAGAGATATTCGGGTGTCCTTGACAATGAGTTTCATGTGATCAATGTTGTCCTGGAAGCGTTTGCGGTCCGCACGACATTCGGCGAAGAACACCGAGCGCCGTTCAAGGACCTTAATGAAGTCCTGTATATTTTCGAGCAAATCGCTGGCGTTCAGCAGGGCCGCGTGCAGACTTGCTGACTCGTCGCCCTTGAGGATTTTTTCCATTTTGTCGAAGTCCGCCTGGATTGCAACTGAACGCTGCTGCAGCTGCCGAATAATTTTCACCACAGTGTTGGTGGTTATCTTCAGATTCTTAAACGCCTCTAGCGCTATGGATTTGGTTTGAAGTGTGGACATGACTTCGTTGTCGTATGACATTCGAATGTCATCCAGCCAATGCTGAAGGGCGGGTTGATGGCCATTGAGGAGCGGATTCTCATACTCACACGCGACGTACGAGGGGATGCGCGCAAGGATTCGTTTAGACTTTGGTGTACTTGTGCTCGCCGTAAAGCGTTTCCCGTAGTCTGCCTTTAGCGGTGAGATGTCACTTTCACCCTCCGACTTAATCGTGTTGTTGTTCGCATCCTCCTCAATCGGGCCGCCCAGGTAAACAGTCTCATTGTTGTACTCTGCTGGCCGAGTGGGGGACGACTCCAAACTACTCGCCACCGGCAGCAGGCTCCTCCTCGCCTTACGGCTCACCAATCGTCTTCGGCGAATTGATGATCCCGAATTTACGGACTTATCCTTTTCTTTGGAACATTTACAAGGTGAGAGACTATCATCCGACTGTTCATCTCTCTTGGGGGTAGTATTTACAAAGCTAATCCTATCAAGTTTGGCTAAAAGTTCACTCGTTTCATCCCGTTTCCCATTCACGTCTCCGGTCAGCGATTCAGCGCTGTCGCTCCTTCGCTCCACGCAGGGCGAATTTGGTGCACTGAACGATAACCGATGCGGAGTCCCATTTATTGGCACTTTGGAGCGCCGTATGACCGTGGGTGGTGTTTCTATTGTCCGCACCGAGTTCGGTGAGCAATTATTTGCACTTAAGTCAGATTTAGCACTCTTCGGGGAGGATAACGACAGCGAGGTACTGCGTCCTCCAACGCTATGCTGTTCATCGTTGTCTGAAAATCCGGAATCCTGTAAGAAATCAAATGAGATTATTCGCAAGATAAAATCGCAACATTCCGGCGCGGATACATACCTGACTCCGGAGACTGCCGGGACTGTCGTGCTTTGCCCACAGTTTCGAGGAATTCTCATCGTCCACCTCCTGAATTCGCGATAGATTTGCACTTCCGGGCTTCAGCTGGTTGTAATCCAACGAATTATATCCATCATTATGCTGAATGTAAAATTGAAATGTATTGCCCTTCGAGAGGCCACCGTTCCCGTGCACATTGTCGGAACCCCACCAGACTTTGCTGTAGCTCCGCTGAAATGGCATGTTGTTTTCGGATCTTAATGCACGTTCGCCGTATATGCTGCTTCCGCTGAAAAGAGTAAGAACAAATTCCTTGATATTTATCACGACTAGACTATAAAACACTTGTAAGACTTTGAGATTTTTTTTTGTTGTTTCGCTGGAACACGCTACGTGCTGCCACTGCTGCTGCTGGTGCTGGGTTGTGCTCGCGTGTGTGCAGGAGCCAGAACTCTGGTGTGCGATTATTGGACCAGTGCGATGTGGACGCAAAGCAGTAACATTCGAGAATAGCGACACGGGCATTAGTGTGGCTTCTGTGTGAGTAATCGCTGTTTGTTTTCAGGCTATGGTGGCGTATGTGGATTATTTTCCGTGAAAAAAAAACAATGCTTTTCTGTGTTCTTTGGCATCGAGAGTTGGAGGGCGGTAGGAGGTTCTTAATACAGTTATATGGATCGGAATTTTGATTACAAGGGACTAGCGGAAAGAAATGTCACTTTAGTTTTTCGAAAGACAGAGAGTGGGGTGGTTTGACTTGTTTGGAGGTTCCATATAGGTTGTCCGGCAAGGGAGGATGTTTGGCAAGAGTTCATTACCTTTGACAAATATGTTGAATATTTTAAAGTGGGTAAGAAGGAGTTTTCAAACCTCGTTTGTCATTTAGCAAAATCTGCTGAAAATGCCATTCTATTGAAGCAAGCGCCTAAAAGCATACCGTTTTAATGTTCAATGCATTCTGTTGTTTTATGCGGTTCACAGAAACAACAAATTCCCCGCAAAAAATGGCGTTCTTCTGAATTAACCCATGGGTGATGAACTTCATGCATATAAGCACTCCTGATGGAAATGACTTAACCAGGAAAATTAGCCCACAAATTGGTTTCCTAGGCTCAAATGTCAAAGTCAATGTTTTGTCAGTAAACGTGACTTCTAGTTGCATTCTGTTCACGTTCACACACGCCAGCATGGTCGTCTTAAATGACTTTATTTTCCATTATTTTAAAGTCAATTTTTGTTCCTTTGTTCCTTGTATCTCCTATCCTTGTTACAGAAAAGAGCTAAATGCACTTTTGTGGTTGCCATTGCGGACTGTGTGGTCATACCCCAAATGCATTCATCCTCTTATTTCCTGTTGTATGAGGGTTTCACTTAAGGCAATGAATGCTCACCGTTTTGGGAAGTGGTGAATGTGTGGATAACCAAGTGTGAGGATGGTTTTGCAAAGCACTTTCTTTAATGGAAATTCTGGCTGCTTTTTGTTGGACCACCTCCCCCGTCATTTTCTCATTAAATAATGGTGATGAGACGGATGATGAGTTTCACAAAAAAAAAAACCTGTGCAGACAACAAAAATCACACAGACTTGTGGAAAACTTGAATTGCTTTTAACTTTTTTAAAGTTTTTTTCCCCCCTTCCAGATTAAAGTGACTAACATGGGATAATTCTTTGAAAGGACTTTGAATCGACTGAGTCTTATGCAATCCAACCTAATCGGAAATTAAATGGCATCCCCACAAGAACAACACACCCGCCCGCAATGGAGTGCAATTTTGAACGTCAACCATAACCGCAGCAAGCAATAATAATTCGAAGTAAAACAAACAGCCCTCTAAATTGTAATTAACTAGCCAACACAAAAAGACTACACTTTGTGTCATCATAAATTCCAATTTAACGCGATCCGGCTAACAACAAGTGCTGCCAAAAAATCGAAAATTACCCCTCTCACGTGGTGCCAATCATACGATTAGTTTCAACCGACAATAATTATCAATTAAGTTGATTCAACAATAAAAACTAAACCATCATCAGCCGCCGTAGTATCGATTGCGCAAATTGAAATTGCAACAGTGACGCTTAGACGGCATGTGTAACCGATCCATTAGGGCGGGCGGTGTGTGTCACAAGAACGGTGGGCACCGTTCCACCGGACTCGATTCCAGTTAAATGAGTAATTTTTCCCATTTGCAGGGATGTTAAAACGTTAATTATTACTGATGCTGTCAAACTATTGGATTTGCACTCGCCACACACTGGCATGAGGCAGTGGTAGTGTGGAGTAGAGTCCTGGGGGTGGTTTAGATAATTTTTGTGCTTTCTGTCACCGGGCGGCTGACATTATCCGACCTAATCCGACGCGGCCTGTTCTCGCACATGTTTGTGTGCATTTGGCACGTACACAAAACAGTTTCGACTGCGGGCTGCGGGGGGGGGATGAACATAATGCACAATGGTTTGCAAGTGAGTTGTGTTACTGTGTGTATTGGTGATTTCGCATTCATTGCTACTGTTACTGTTATTATTGTGGTTTTCCCGGATGCCCAGAGTTGGCCAATTTAGGATATGGCACAGTCATGAAGCTGACCGTTAACATGTACAGTTTGCTCCAGTTGATGTCCTATTTGGTGGACTTAGGCGTGCACGGGAAGAGGGGAAGGAGACACCAGCCGAACCTGAAACTGACAGCTGTTGTGTGGACTGGAAGAATGCGGTGAGATTTGAAAACGATATGACACACATCAGTTGATGTGTGTTGTTAGTCGACTATAGGTTTTGGCACAAGGAGACATCTATTAATTGCAGTCTGGTTGTGGGTGTGGGTTTAAACCAAATACAGTGGTTCCTTGAAGGGGACCAACTCAAATATTTGCCTGAATTTGACTCAGTTTAGGGATGCATCCACACAAACAGATCCGAAATTAACGAAAAAATTTACCAAATTATGCGGTTTGCCATTGCGGTGGGATTTCTCTGACTCAGACTGCTGGTATAGTTTGCTTCAGTCTTCGGTTGGTGAACAAACCTGGTTGAGAGTGATGTGTGCGGAGTTCATGTCGAGGTAGACTTTTGATATGTTGTTGGTGCGCTTTGTGATTTATGACTGGCTGCATCTCCTTGTCAGTACTTCAAGAGTTGACAATTGTCTTGTTTGTATGTTTTAGTATTTTACAAGGCGTCTAGTTATTTGATTTTCTAATTTGGATCAAGATATGTGAACTTTTAGAATTTTGGATAATTTTTGCGAGGGTATGCGTTGTGGTTTCCTTTTTTTAATTTTCAAAAAAATTGTCTTAGATGAACAGAGTTTCATTCAATTCACCATCTTGGTGGTTGGATGGATCTTCATGCCACGAACGTGCCACAAATATACGGAAAGCGACGGACATTACGTCAAAATCAGCATTACTTTGGCTACACCCGGTAAACAATTTTGACCGCTCTGAATCGATAGAAACGAAAAACTCGCAACCTCGACATAACACCTAAGAGAATGTGATACAGTATTGATGACGTGAAGAGATGTACCCTTGGTCAAAGGGAATAAAGGATTCATCCATCTCAAAGCTTGTCGATAGGATCTTCCGTACATGTTAAAATGGACTTGTTCATATTCCCTAAATATGTTCCTTAGAATTCGATGCGAATCTTGTATTGAATTGCACGACATACTCCACTTTCGAACACCTTCAAGTTCCATCTCTCGCACCAAATGCCACAAAAAGCAATAAATCAACCGAAGTTGGCCAACCCCTGATGACTAGTTGTCTGTTTGCCCATGTAACCATTTACGCAATAGTCTCTGTATCATAACTCATAATATAATTGGCACAAGTCTCAAGTGCTATGCTCTGCCCTCTTAGCCTTTACCCACTCACTGAAACTGAGTCGAAACATTAGAATCCCGTCGATGTTGCGGTGTGCTGAGGCGTCAGAATTAAATTTCCTCATTCGTATGCGGTGGCCGCCGGGTATCGACACAATTCTGATGACAATCGATGGTTTTTCTTTCTTCTTGCCCACGTTTCGCCATGCCATGCATTGCTCAACCCAGAAGCTTGTCCATCACCTTTGTTTTACTTTCATTTGCACTCCGCTCACGTGTATTGCCCTCATTTGGTGGCGGAAGGAGCACTGCACCCAGACACTGAACACTCTATAAAGAGCCATCATTCAGTGTCAATCGAATTTGCAACTGTTTCGATTAATTGCTACCCGTTGCCAGTGTATCTTATTCGTTTGCCATACCAACTGGGGGGGAGGGTGAGTGCGGTGTTGTCTCCGGCCAATAGATACTTTTATTTGTTTTCACTGAATTTCCCCCTAATCACAGGTCATTGAGAGTAATTACGCGTTGACCCAGAAAAAAAGTTGAGTTTTATTCTGTTATCCACTCGCCTCACCGCGGTGAAACTTTCTTTCTCAGCTTGCGGAAATGTATTCTCTTACGGAAAGAACTACGTCTACGATGGCAGCGATGATGATGATGATGAGGGTGGACACTGGAGTGTTTACTCGGTTAGGCCTGCCTCCGAACATCCACAGATACAGTAACACTATCCGCGTCGTTTGCGGATAATCACATTTAATGATCCACATAATTAGCACTAAGACGTGGTAGTTGTACCGATGTTGGGGTACTGCTGGCTATGAGGCAATCACGCTGAGGCTGTGTGCCTTTTCGCCCCCGGAGACGCAGGCGGGGAGAGTCGACAGTTTTAATTAAAATTTCAAATTGTCGTTAGACTAATTATTATTTCCTTTTAAGTGGATTATATCGGACGGCAGAGCTTTAATGTTCAAATTGTATTTACGACGGGCGTAATGCTTCTACTTACTTTCATAAGTCGCTTCTTTGGCAAAGTTGTTGGAGAAGTTCTTAAGTTAGAAAAAATGAAATCGGTCAAGTGCGAGCTATGTAGTCGTGCGATCGGCGTTGAAAGAAGAAACATCAAGTTTTACTTGCACGTCGAAGGTTTCGTTGTAATATCGTGGGGGAAAAACAGTCAGAAATGAATCATTTAAAGTATGGCCCATTGTTTTAACATTTCATGTCCATGCTGTAAAATTATTTATCTATTAAGGCTATTAAGCAGGTCATATCTTTATCATGCATATACCTGAAGCACTTTGAGGATGATTTAAAATTTTTTATTGAAGGAAGTTTTTAATGAGTTGGGCAATGTGCGCGGCTGGTGTCATGGTCTACAGTCACTGTTCTTTCGAGTTTTTACTTGTATTGTGACCGTTTTTTTTGCGCACTTTTCAGTTTAATCGCGTCGATTGAAGTCGGTGTACATCCTCACTGATATACAGCAATGATGACACCGAAATTCTTCCACCAGATGCAAAGCAAAACATTCGTGGAATATTCGATAGACAAGGTGAGATAGACAAGGACACAGGACGTTGATTTCTTTCGATTTTTGTGTTTCTCGATGGGATTAAGAACCTTCTTTCTCTTTTGTTCTGTGGGTGTAAATTGTTGACTTTAAAAAGAACGTTTTTCGACATCAATTTATACAAAGTCTATGTTCTATGTTTTTTAATTGTGTCCAACGAAAGTCAATTAATCCTGTTTTTGAAGTGCTTTGTTTTTGCGATAAGTACGAAACCTGACCTAAGGCGAAGGGTCGTCAACATAAAATTTAGAGTCTTTGAACCGGAACCAATCATGCACCATCTTCCATTGGACCAACATCTCCGATAAGTTCTTGATGCACTTCTCCGAATGGCATCGTTACCAGCACCGACGCCAAGATTAAACACCAAACAACCAAAAGTGCATGATGCCAAGACGAAATCACTAAATTTTCAAACCAAAGTTCAGTTCATGACATTTCAATGTACAAATCGAACCATGGGTAAAAGTACAGTTTGAAGAGAAAGTTTGAATGAAATCTAATTTTAATGTTTTAAAGAAAGTTGCGGTTCGTCGAACAAACTAGCTACTTAGAAGTTTTCTTCATCTAAAGTTTTACCACAAGTCATTTAACAATTGGTTGTCTTGAAAATAACTGCACTCATTATTGTGGATGCAGAAGAAAAAGTTAAGTGTTGGGTGTAGTATTGTTTGTTTCATTTGCAGTCATTTCTTAAAAGGAAACGCATGTGTATCTTTATTTAAAGCTAAAAGTGCTTCTTGTCGTTCCTGTATTTAATATCAAGTGGAATAAGTCGCATTCCCGACATTCGCAAGTATCTGTAAAACTTAAAATATCCACAACATTAA
Source organism: Eristalinus sepulchralis (assembly GCA_944738645.1). Classification (NCBI taxonomy): domain Eukaryota; kingdom Metazoa; phylum Arthropoda; class Insecta; order Diptera; family Syrphidae; genus Eristalinus; species Eristalinus sepulchralis. Next base: position 43,456,805 of record OX122886.1, on the reverse strand, counting down.
GTCCATAAAAATAGATGAAAATATTTCACCAAACCACAAAGCACTTCCCCCCAAATCCACCATTGTGTCATTAAAACCACTTACAATTCATTAATGTTATTCTGTCCGCGCCAGGAAAACTGTTCACCATTGTCATTCTCCAGACCCATTACCACCGCAAAGTCTCTCCTTAAGTATAGCCGACTAATGTAGCGGTCTCGTCGCCAGACAAACGCTCCCATCAACCATTGTAATTTATTGTGCATAAATTAAGACATAAATTGCTTGCGTGTGAATATTCATATCCTTAAATGGAATGAGTCTACTCCTGTTCGTCTTTAAAACGAACCATCTCATTGCGGGGGATGATTATAATCAAATATTCAGCATCATCTTATGGTGATGTTACATTTATTATTTTCAATAAAGCTAACTCGCATAGTTATCAATTTGTGGTGTTCATATCCAGAATTGACTAGTTGTGGGATATTGTATTGCGGGCAAATGTAGAAAGACGTTAATGTTTGCTGAAGTGTATATGGAAATCTATTAAACGTGGTTAAGACAATAATTATTAAAACAGTGTGTCTTCTTACTTTAATGATGCTCACTTCCGATTTAATGGGTTTTGTTAACTTAATCTTATGCAATTTAAAGAACGCTCCAGAGAGAAAAAAGGAGAAATGGCGCTGCCATGAAATTGAGATTTAGTCCAGTTGGAAGTGCTGTAGAGCAGAATAAAGGGTGGAGGACATTCTAATAAACAGCTGTTCGCACATTTCTACATGATAAGCTTGCAACCAAGCGGAAAGAAATGTCAACTTTAGCAGCCGAGACATTACAACAGAACTATCAGAGAAGCATGGCATACCAAAAAATTAATCGTAACGTCGATGGCGCAGGAAATGGCATTAAAGACTATGAAGACCATATTCATATGTTTTTGTCTTTACTATACTACTTTGCTTTTTGGCGAGCCTCGTATGACCATGTCCCAAAGTAAGCTAATTCTACTCCACTAGACCGTGAAGAGCATGCATGTTTTTGTGTTTTAGCGTTGACTTACACATAAATCGTTGTATGACAGCAAAGGTTGGTTGCTGTACCACGTCCCAAAGCAGCTCAATTCTCCTCCACAATCTTCAAATCTTAATCCCATTGAACATCTATGGGAAATTTTGGACAAAAATGCCAGAAAACGGACCATTACTTCTAAGCAAAGCCTTCGGACGGCATTAACTGGAGACTGGGCAAAAATCTCTCCTGAAGAGACAAGAAACCTTGTTACCTCGGTTTCGAGAAGATTGGCTGCAGTTATCAAGGCTCCCGGAGGACCGACGAAATATTATCGCTCAGCTTTGTATGCCAAAGTAAAACAACATGAGTTTTTTCGAGAGTGTATACTAATTTTTGAATGCATTTTCCAGGTAATTTTTCTTTCAAACGTGAATAACTTTTAAAACTATTTTTTGTTTCTCCATGATGATATATATAATAAAATAGTGAACTATGAGCTTTCTTTTTGTGTTTAAAATAGTTTTTTTGTTACTTGCTATATACCGTTGCTGAACTCCTAAAGCAGAAATGTTTGGTTATTTACAAATTTTTGACTCTCACTGTATGTTTGCCACGAAGTCTGACGCTTGGAAAAAAGGAAATCAAAGAATATATTCCACTGAATGCGGTTCGCTTTCTGCTAATTTTCAAATGTTCCCATTTTAAATAAAACAATTTGTACCACTATTACTGAACACAAGTAAATACACTTCTGCTTCTGCCACACAACTTTTATGACGCAACGCATGAAGCAGATAAAAAATATTATCAGTTTCGAAACTGTTTGTTTAATTCCGAATCACATTAATGAGTGTATATGTACGTACTTCTCTAGACTATGACAGTTAGATTAGATTCTGCCTTGGATACAACAAATGAAAGTGAACTAAGGTCACGCATCAAATGGACACACTCTAATCAATCAACAAATGATTACAAAGTTGTGCAAAGTGTGTTTGGAAAAACTTTTGCTTCAAAATTGTGTGTGTTCAGAAAAACAAGTAACTGAACGAAAAATCATTTTCCTCTCACAATGGAAGGTACCATTGGAATCAAAAGTGAATTTGAATTTTCGGATCACCCTTTACCTGTCATCTTTGTTGCCAGTACCAATAGTTTGTTCGTGACTTATCGTTAAATTCTTCTTCAGTTCGGTTGTTGTCATGGCACTATTGCAAACATACTATGAACGTGTTAAATTCCACTGATCGCAAATTTCACCTCGTGCCGCCCATCTCCACAAAATTTTCACAAACAATGTTACCAGTTATGGAATTTGAACTTATTGCAACATACAATCAATATCGACATCAATCATTGCAGCAGAATTGAACAATTGCTATTCATTCCCACCACAGCGACGGCAGCCGCACACGGACTCTTTAAAATCATAAATTCAACTCATTTCGTGATGACGAAAATGTGAGAGATGGCAGTGGCAGGGGCGACGATAAAATATCCAATAATAGTGCAGCAAATAGCAATTAAACAAAATTTAAAACACCACTCATCAATAAAGAGCGGGGAAAATTCAGCGAGGCAGGATATTCATATCGTTGAGCTCGGAGTTCGTGGAAAGTTCATGCCGAGTTATTGGTTGTACCATATTGAAGAGCAATTCAATAAAATCGAATGAAAAGTGCGAACGGTGCACAGGCAGTCAGTACGGCAATGAGAAAACAAACAGAAGATATGACACAGACGAAGGCAATAACTGATGTGTACCTTATGAGAAAACACGCTGTTGGTCATATTTCAAAGTGAGGTTTATTTGGCTTCTGTGATTTTCATGAGCAGGCTCCACCACGGAGAAGTTTAAATGTAGTCAACAAACGCAAAGAAGACGTAAAATTGACGTCGATTGACAGAACTGAAATGTACGATAACAAACTTTGCAAGGATGGTACATATTTGGCCACCGCAAGGAGCATCAGTTCCTAGTCGTAATGATGGTTGACCTAAAAACAAAGAGTAACAAGAGAATTTCCAATATAAGCAAAATCCAAATCTAGCAACCATCATTTTGTTTTCACAACTTTTCACCACATTTCTCAAAAATTTTAAACCACTTTATGTCCACCCTTTTAAAGAAAACCGCCTCCGCTTGAATTGTAAAACACACAAACAGCACTTCAAGTTGTGAATTTAACAAAAAGCCCAAATAAATACAAACTCACCCTATAACATAACCTATAAAGACGAAACAAAAATTTACGGTATAATGAATGAATATTGAGGAGGGCAAAATGGAGAATAAAATTAAATATTCTTTCCGTCAATAATGACCACCACCGCGATTGTGTGCTTTTAACGAGAATGCTGTACTTTTTGTTATAAACAAACTTCTCAAGTACCGTACCTTTATGCGATGCAATCGTAAATCGAGCATTCTCAACGACGACAGTCTAAGGGTTGTGCATTAACCTTGTTTTTAATTTGTTTCCTCCTTTAATTCATTGAAGCATTCTCTTGTTCTAAATGTCCTGCTTAATGGAGGTCAATTAGTCTCCGCACAATGGCTCTCAATTTAGATTAAAGCATAAAGTCGAACAGATATATGCGATGGGAGAGCAACGTCTTCGCCGAGGAAAACGAGGAAACATCAATTGTCATGGGATTCCATTTCGGGGAAATTTCCCCCAAATGATTGATCATTATATTTTTAGATAAAGTCCATTAAGTCAATGCGATGTGTGGTGGACGACTGCCGTGTGAATGTCAGTGTGGTTTCCAGAGCACGAACTTGAGAGAAAAAAAACACGTTCAAGGTCTGATTCAATATGACAAATGATTGGAATATATTTTGTTAAAATTTGTCAGCACGCTCAATTGTACGAGTGATTCTTTGTTTCCGCAGTAGTCAGTCCTGCATTGTGGTGTACACTGTTTAAGGGGATTTTAAAAGAAGAGTAGATGATTCTGAGGTGGTCACCATGGCGTAGTGTGTAGGGGCGTCGACTTACACGACAAGGTTCCGCGTTTGATTCCCAGATGAAACACCTCGCATTTCTTCACCGGACAACCACCTTCGAGTAACTGACAACACTGACAACACACAAAGAGTAAGAATTGTCTATAAAAAGCATCTCAAATCTCGCCGTTTGGAGTGGACAAAAAATTGTACGTCCCTTCTACTCGTCAGAGAACAGAATGCACGCACAATACGAGTAGTTGATGGAGATGCTGGGCGCTGGTCCCTTGTGAGCTGTAGTGCCACTAAATTATTATTATTAGATTATAATAAGCACGACATTTAAATGGCCTTAACTATTTAAGTGGCTTTAACGACACCTTAAACTTCAGCCAACTTAGGTAGAAAGTTTTCAAAAATATCACTTGTAGAGGAAGCCGAAAGGCACGCGTGCTATAAAATGCCTTGAGGGAACTAGGTCGTCGTTGCATTGGCGTAGTGGGTAAGTGCCTCGACTGACACTCTGACTTTCCCTAGTTTGATTCGGGAGCTGAAAATCTCACCTTCTTTCAACACCTCTTTTAAGGTGTTGACGGTACTCCAAAATTATTAATCGTCAATGAAAAACATTTCTAAACATATATAAACGCAGAATTACTTTTGCCAATCGCTGTTTCTTTGGGCTCAGCAGGCAATCGAGTAATAATGCCCTCTCTCGAAGGACAAAAGCTACTTTATATAACAGCTTGATCATCCCAGTCCTATTTTATAGCGCGGAAACCTGAACGTTACTAAAAGCGGATGAGGATGAGCTTGTAGTCTTTTCGAAAGAAAAGTTGTGCGTGCTATTCTTGATCTTGTTTGCGTTGATGGCATTTGGAGAAGAAGTGAAGAAGGACATCAACCAACTTGGAGTCCGCAACAGGCGGCAGCTCGCGAAAGATGTTGCTAGCTGCAGAGGCAAGTTGGTTGGGGCCCAGGTCCACCCCGGACTGTAGCGCCACAAGAAGAAGAAGAAGAAGACGATAAACATATCAAATCTATCTCGTCATTCAAAGTCGACAAAAAAAATGTAGGAGAACAGGATTAGCTGCTGAGAAGACTAGGAGTTGGTCTCTCCAAAGCCGTTATGCCACAAAAAAAATTTAAATTAGGGGCGGTCAGCGCAATTCACGCCAAAAGTTCGATCGGTTTCTCCAACTGTCAAATTTCAAATTTCATGTCGTCATGTTCGAAAGCTGTTAAATTTTTCGAAAACATGGCATCCCGTGACGACGAGTTTCACGCCATTATGCCTAACTTGACACATTTCCTTTGTTTTAAAATTATTTGACAACTTCTTCTCGCTGACGTCGTTCTCGCGCAAAAACGCGAAATTGCAAATAATAATTAAGTGGCACTTCAGTCCACAAGGGACCATGCGGACCGAAATTTAAAAAGAAGCATAAAATAGCTGAGAAAGTCAAATATTAAAGAACATGATGTGAGTGTGGACTCTGTTCTTTTTTCCGGTCATAGCTCCTTTATGAACATTGAAAACGAAACGGCTAAGGCATATTTTGTGTAAATGATCACAAGTCAAATCCAAAGTCTGCAATACTCGCGGCATTTTAATGCGTAATTTAGTATGTAAAGGGTGCCCCAAAAAACCAAATGCAATCAAATGAAGCATTAGTTAGAACAATAAGTAAGAAGAAACATTCTCATTAATTATGAAATGCAAAGGCGATCGAGTGGTTGCCTCGGTTGACTTCGGAGCAGAGTTTTCTGTCACCCCCAACCCACAAAGACCTTGATGATGGTTTCGTTAACTTACGGATCGTTGGGATGACCTTAGTGCTTTATAGTTTTAAGATTGTTGGTAGAACATAGTCCCTACACCATACCCCCCCCCCCCCCCCCCACCGCCGGAAACTCCATAAGAAATCAAATCGCAGCTTTGAGGAGCGCACTTGACATGGCCTTGAGATAGGCTTCATTTTGGAAATACATTTTCAATATTTTCAATTGTAAAGCGAATCCCTTAGCTTCGCGGACGTATGATATTGACGCTCTGACAGGTAGTAGGGTGTCGCTATAGACCGCAAGGAACGAGAGTCTATGTTCAAGGCGTGTGTGCCGATGTTCTCTTGCGAAAGGAGGAAAGATACAGATTAATGCCGACTTTGAACGTCGATTTTAATAATAATTATAATTGAGGTGCACTACAGCCCACAAGGGACCAGGGCCTAGCTTCTACAACAACTACTCGTGTTGTGCGTGCTACTGTTCTCTGACGAATAGAAGGGACCTACAGTTTTTTGCCGACTCCGAACGGCGAGATTTGAGAAGCTTTTCATAGATAATTGATACTCTTTGAGTATTGTCAGCGACTCGAAAGACCTTCTGCGTGTGGGTCCACTCACTCCGATTTTGATACAGCTTATAATCTCGGGGAGTTCGAGAGCAGGGGTGTCGTAAGAATTAATGTTAAATGAAATCCAGTTCACATAGACTTCTGTCGCTGGAGTCAACGCGTTGTAATCACCAGTCCACGACCGAAATGTTCGCATAATCAAACAAATTCTAACGTAGAGTCCTGCCCAAAGTCTTATTGGTGTCAAATCGGTAAGTCTTCGAAAAAGAGACACAACACAAATCAGTTAGTCATCCCACTAAAGGGAACAAACTAAAAACCGTGCTAGTTGAAAGCCGAATTTGTGGTTTTTCGAAGAAAACAAAAGGTTTCCTTGTAAGATTGAACTGAAGCTGGCCTTTTATAAAAATAAACAGAAGCAATGGTCGGATACCTGTTTCCTAAGAGAACCTACATACACCACCAACGTGAGGTAAAAAAAATGTGCTAACACTTTTGTTTATCTTAAATTAAGCTAAACGCAAAAACACAAAACATGCTGTCTACACCGCACAGTACAACAACACTGAACACCTATCAATTCTGATTATATTTAGCGTTGATTCGTTTGGCTGAAATAAAACAATTAGCACTGTCACGACTTTTGCTATCGCAAGTGCACGTTACAAGCCTTGCCTTGTGTCGTTTGATTTCACCCAATGCTGCTCTTTGTGTGGCGGTTCATCGCTCAAGACTTGTCAATGATAACTTCGACACATGCAAAAATGCAGATTCTCATCGCCTGGCTTAGACTTCCAGACAAAGTTTGTTTTTTCAACACCTCTTCCATACACTGAAGTATTTCAGAGAGGAAATATTTCGCTGCCAACTCAATTTCCGTGGAACAGCACTCGCACGTTTTACACGCACCACCGAAATTCTGACGTAATCAATTTGTTCACCCTTTCTCGGCTCGGCTAACAACTGAACGGTTTTATGCGGTTTAATAGGCTTTAATTCATATTTCATCGTTACACAATTAAATTTATTTTAATTTCCCCGGGGGATTACAGCAAATTCAGGCGAAACAAATAAGAAACACAACTGTAATTAGCATTTGTAATGCAAACATCGATTATTTAATCATAAATCGAATTCGGTAAGTAGATAAACGATGGTGGACCCTAATTCAGTGGCTGGATGCCGACCATTGTGGAAACTTTTTCGGACAAAACATTCGAAGAATCGCGAACAATTTGAAGCCAGGTCGAGGGATTTGCGCTTTCAACGGGCCGTCGGGGTCGTTGGGTTTCATTCGGATGAAAGCTAATTAGTGGGTCGTTAATCGATTTCGTAAAAAAAAACAGCGATTACACAGCCGCATTGAACCCACATTAAGTGAATGAAAGAAGGGACAGAGGATTTTTCTAGGGTCCGCCCAGAATCCAATTTCATCGCGTAATCCATGCGTCTGCTGAGGAGAATGGAAAAGAAATGAAAGAACTTCGTTATGGATTCGAATATAAAATATATATATTTTATCTCTACATAAAGTACCGTAATCTATTGCTTTTTTTACTTTGTTGCTAATACACAGCAAGTTATACAAGATCACTCTTTTATGGTTTTTTTTTAGCGTGTGCGAACGCTGCCTAAACAAACTAATTACATGCGTATATATGTATCGACAAATATTGAATTGGTCCGAGTACCCTTTCCCTCCCCCCCTTCAAGCACTTTTGAACAGAATATAAGTTAGAAGTAGTAAGTAATCGTAAATATTTTGCTTTTATTCTTTCATAACCTCAACTGTTGTCTAGTCTGGCGACATAAAACACAAATATAGCTCCAACGCGGACAATCATTTTAATTAACACTACCATTCACCATTCAGTTGACAGACGACGAATTTGTCGGCGGCAGCGGCGACGACGACGACGACGACGAATGGTGCTATCTGACCGCCCCCTCGAATACGATGTTTGCTGTGCTCGTATACATCTCGTGGGTGGACTCGGTTGTGGTGATTTGCGTTGTCTGCATTCGTTCGGCGGGCGTGTCAGTTAGCGTACCGAGTTGACTGCGAACTGTTGGGCTGTCTCCTTCCTCGGATATGTCGTCAAAAGCTGGCGGTGGCGTCGAGGATCCTGATGGAATCGGACGATAGCGATCCTTTTGATTTGGATTTGAGTTTGATGCGGAGCCGGTTGTAGTTTGGGTTGGTGGCCGCATCAGCGGGGTGGAACGCAGTGAGATATTGTTGCTGGTGTTGCTGGTTTTTCGTTTCGATGGGGAATGCTTCAGTGGAAATGTGGGAGTCTTCTTGAATACGGTTTTGCTCATGAAATTCTGAAAGCGCTGCGCGTAGAATGACGGCCGACACACGGACACTGTGTCGCCGTCGTAGATGATGCTTTTCATCGTGTGCTCGAGCTTCTTTTTCAATCGGTATGACTGCAGAATGTCGATGATGCCAATGTAGAGTAGGAGTCTTTCGTCGTTTTCACTTCGTGCGGGTATACCGCCCGGAGGCACGTTCTCCTCTTCGTCTATTGTCTCGTCAATGTCTGCTTGAATGCTTTCCATCGCTGTTGAATGCGCAACTAGCCTCGGGCGGGTCATAGATCGACTACGATTGAGAGCCGTAGCGCCTGCGGTACGGTCGCGTTCGATCTGTGCTATTCCCTGATCAGCTTCGGGGGCGTCTTCCATATCTACATCTTCGGTCCGCTGCAGTTTTAAGCGGGCGTTCTTTATCCGTTCTTCTCTGCGCTCCTTCATCGCCAGATCCAAATTATGAATCCCAACCAGGAGGGAGTAGTCCATTATCTGAAAGGACTCCAGAACCATGCAATCTCTCTGAATTGTCTTCGTCAGCGCATTGTATTTGTCTGTCTCCAGGAATATCCCGTTCGGGTGGTGCTCCATAAAGTCCAGATCCTTGTACACCGGAGACGGCTTACTTCGTTCTGCCTTCGAGGCTTTTCGCCCAAACGTCGATCCCTTCAAATCGTATTTTAAATGCATCTTCACGTCAGACGGCAGCAGATTGTTCATCGCCACCAGTCGCACGTTCTTGCTGTTGCACTGAAAGCAATACAGGCCAAAGAATTTCGGCAGAAGGGTCCGCGGATTCTGGCTCAGATTCATATAGTAGCCGGGAAGCAGTTTCTGCAGAAATTCTCCCTCCTTGTGCTGTACGGTCTTTATGATAAACTCATCATCGTCAGTTAGGTAGAATATCGATCCCGATGCGCCGGGGTTTGAGAGCTCTCGCAGCGGCGCCGCACACATCGACATCAGAAAGTCATCGGGTGCTATTCCAAACAGATTTCTAAAGTAACGGAATGCGATGGGAGCATAAACCTTAAACCTAAATTCGCTATAATGATGGGCGGGTGTGATGGTCGATCCGTCGGGGGGGAAGAGAATGCTTTCGATTTCCCAAAAGTCGTTCATGAGCAGATCACGCCTTGGCTTCGACGCCAGACTCCCGACTGTGTGCTGAATGCCCAGCTGTATGGATCCCATAATCTGTGAGCTGTGAATTTTCTTGTATGTGATTTCGCCCCCCTCACCAACACGACGGTGACCGATTTTTCGGTCGTACTTCCCACTGGCTGCCGGCCGGTTTGACGCACTCGATGTGGTTGTATCCAGTGTTGAGGTGCCCACATCAAATGTTTGGATTGTGGTTATCTTCGTTAGATCGCTGTTCTCTTGCCGAGATGTGCTTGCCACGGCCGCTTCGGCCTTTTCCGCAGTTTCATTCTCGTCCGCATCTGGCAACTTCTCTATTGTCTCCAGCTCAATGGAGTTGATCGCATCTGTTGACGCAGACATTATCGGGCGATCTGTTGGCGCAGAAGTTTCTCGAATTTCTTCCTGTACCGGTTGTGAGACTCTTGACGTAAGGGTTTCGGTTTTTATTGTCACACGCGTTCTATAAAAGAAGAAACGTTGAAAAATGTAAACTTTAGGAAATCGTTGTCTTCCTTGTTGCGAATTCATTGTGAAGAGAGCAAGAAAAACAAGCGATATCTGCCAACCGAATTGAACTGTTTACGAATGCTTACTGCACGCAATCACTGCTGATAGCGCGGAATTTTTGAAATTATAACAGTTTAGGGGTTATCTTTGGAAAAAGAACACAAACATTCTTGTGGTATCTAGAGATATGAGATTGGAGAAGAGATAACAAAGCAAATGCAGGTAATCCCTATTCACTGGTGGAAGCACGAGACCATATTTATGACTGATGGAGCGACTTTAATGGCTGGCAAGTGGGCAAAAAATTGTCGACAGCCCTAATGGGTCAAGCATGAGTCTTGAGTGCAATTTATGTTCCACGAAAGTGCTGTGGTTTGTCCCTTACTGCCCGTGCAGCAATGTCGACGGCAATTGACAGACAAAAGATCTACTCAAAAGGGCGTATTCAATGGCATACTTAATAGATGGCAAAAATTGCACTTGCCTGCACAATCAACCGCCACACATCGTCATCGACATTTTTGCGACTGCCAAGCGACATTCACAGTGTCACAGTCGTCGCTGGTTGATAGTGATTGTATACGTAGATGGCTGCACAATTGTGTAGCCCATTGTCGTGACGGCTGAAAAAGTGGTGAATAATAATTATGCCACATCATGTAGTTGACTGTGTGTGTGTGTGGGTAAGTGATTTGCTGTGGAAGAGGGGGACACATTCGTTTTGTCATTGTCCGCAATCACAACGGCAATGAAATGTTGACTTTTTTGCGTTTTTTTTTGTTTCCAAGGAAGCACATACTTGGAGGAAATTGATAGGTCTCTGAGAGGGAAATTATACCGGATTGTATTGCAAAAATGTATTCCGTTCAAACAGATTATATTTAATTCCCACCAGTGCCGACACGTGTTCAAACCACGACCCCGATTGTCATTCAAAATTCATCAGCCTCAATGACACTGTCTACGACTGAGTGAATTCATGGGAATCTTCAAATGCAAACGACCTCACGACTTCCTTAATCGTTTTATAGCGCGGACACCAGGCGAATTTTCAAAGGAAAAACTATTTCAATTGGCTGTGCCATAAAATGGGCGAGTTTATTGCACTTGTCTTCGTCAAATCCTCGAACGTTTTGTGATCGACAACTGCAGCCATAAAAGTCGCAGTTTGGTGTTGAACTTAATGACTGTGACGTGATTGTGTGCCATTTTTATAGTCATTGAGGGAAGAGAAGGGGTGGAAATAAGGATAAATACGATATAAGGGCGAGGATTAATGAGATTGAAAATTTTCAATTTTTTTTCTAGATTTCTGGTGGAAACACCTTGTGGTCTACAGTCTCCAAAACATAGTTCAATGTATATTTTCAAGCTCATTCCAAAGAGGGCGTTAATGACATACGCCCCTTAGAAATATTTCATTTGCGTCTATGCTGATAAAATTCAAACCACGCGCTCATACTCTGAAATCTCTCTCCTATCATAAACCTAAAACTGAATCATGACTTCCGTGGACTCTAAACTTTCACAAGCAATTCGCAATTTTAATGGAGTTTATCAGTGCATGCGAAAGTATGTGTTGACTTGGCTGGCATCTACGTACAACTGAACTCTCACCCTAGTTGAGGGTAATTGCGGCAAGTGATCGTCAATCAAGAAGTGTCCGTATCTCATCTAGAAACCGACATTTATGCAGCAGCTAGAGCTCCTATGCTTCAAGATCTAGGGCAAGGCAACGATAATCTGAATGTCTACCATCAACGAACGAGCGGAGAAGCCAAGCCAGAATGAAGGCAGGCGCACTTGACTCATTCTGATGCGAAGGTGATGTCATGGAAGGCAATTAAATTGGAATGGACATCAAAAAAAAAATCGCAATGATCGTTCTTAGTGTCCACAAATCGGATGAAAATAAACTGGATTATCAGCCTTCGCACTCCGTTACTCAATATTCGACATTCAGTCGAGGCTTTGAACAGGTTTTCTCTGTATGTTACAGGAGTTCAGCGACTTCTGACTTTGGAATCCAGCGAAGCAGATCTCGTCAGCGGCGAGTACCCTGGGTGTGAATCACCGTGCTCTCTCTCTCTCTCACACACTGACTCAGCCCGTGTGCATCCGCATCACAGCTGTTTACGTGGAGTAACCATTTCAAACAATTGACTAACTTTATTTTGCAAACTCAAACACATCATTTTTTTTTTAATCGTGTAACTGTAACATTATTCGAGAGCTTTCGGTCACTGTAGTCTCCCATGAAGCGTGCAGCGATAGTTGTATCACACGATTCAACAAGTGGGGCTGCTGATGGAATCCGATTGTTTACACAGCTATTAGTCACCGCTACAGCAGCTACACGAGCAGTACTTTGCCTTTGGCGAAAGAACCAGCTTTTGAGTCACGCGTCATTAAAGATGCAAACAATTACCCGACACCAATCATTCGCTATAAGTGAACACAAGCACGGATGTCGAACGTATGTCTGGCCCTATGTGGGCACAGGGGAGTGATGATTTCAGCGATTTAAACGTCGTCCTTCAAATGTGATTAATTTGCCGCGCTAATAATAAATCACAGCTCAAAATCGTGTTGGTAAACAATTTAATTGTGACATCAGTCATGCGGATGCGCTCTTTGGAAGCCGATATCAATGGAGTTGTGTTGCTACACTTCCACGATTACTGCTAGAACATATCGTGCCGTCACACATTACGAGCGTAATCTTATCAAGTCTCGCATTCCAGCGATTTCCTTTTGATCGTCCCACACACAAGCTAACTGCCGACGACGAGAGAGTGAGCGAGAGCTTATGCAATCCCCTCCAATAGGAAAAAACACACAATGCTGTGTGTAATAGCAATTAAATTTCACAAAAATAGCTTCAAACAACGAGGCGCTATGCCGCAAATCCACAAGGACAGACTTGCCGAGGCCGATTGCAGTAGCGCCGCCCGGCCTCCGAAAGTCCAGATGTGCAAAATGTCAAAGACACAAAATGCAAATCACCCGATTACAGTGGGATAGGCCATCGCTGCACACATACTTTGTTATCTACCCTGCTGCGGAAGTGTCATCATAAAGAAAAAAAGACGTATTCATTTTTTTTTTTTGGTATTGTATCGGCCTGTTGCTTTGCTCTTTTCACTGAATTCACGATGTGATTGCGGGAAACTCACAGTAGTTTTTGAGTGTTTTCCAAACCTATTTATACGTAATTTTGTTGATTTTTCGGATTTTCTTCCATTCGTGGGTGCCACGGAGGGAGAAACCATTCCATTACCTTTGTTTACTTATGACGTTTTCGAATGATTTTCACGCGATTTTCATTTTCACTTTTGTGCTTGAATGAATTCACTTGACAGTATGGATGTTAATTAGTTTTCTTCACCGACAAAAAAACAAAAACAAATCACTGCGATGTGCACACAATTTAAAACGAGAACACAGGCCACTTTCGAAATTTCTCCTCCTTCCTCTGCAATTTTCCCGACGTTGAAATGGCCGTGACGATCGTGCCCGTATGTGAATCTGGAAAATTATTTCTTCTACTGTCAAATTGGTTGATGACTGAGACTGAGAGAGAGAGAGCGAGTTAGATAGCGGCGAATATGTCAGTTCTGGGGTGGCTGAGTGAAGTTCGTTTGCTTTAATGTGTGTACAGTGACATCTGGTTGTGAGTTTGTTGATTCGATCGGGGAATAAGAAGAGTTGCCATGTTAGGGGGTATTTAAATTGTTAACCTTTTTTTTTTGTTAGAAGTTGGCAACTTTCGATTGCTGTTACAAATTTTTTTTTAACAATAATCTTTTTAAAAAGAAGCAAATAAAATTTCGGAATGGAAAATAACAGTAAAATATTCGTAAATAATTTTTTGCACATGACGCAAGGTTCAGGAGATCTAGTTATATACACACTGCCCGAAGAGTGATATCTCATCAAAAATTAGCTGAGATTCTTTCATGTGGTTTAATTGTAAATGAACTGGACCTGGAAAGTGGAATAACAGTAAATGGGATGCAAGATGTAACAGGTTTAAAATCTGAAATGCGTAAGGGTGCTAGTACTTCATTCCTTTAGAAAAAATTTAGCCGCCGGTCTTTTCATGCGTCATTGTCAGTTTTGACTTTGATTATCTTTTGTACAGCGGCTACCACAATGTACTTCGATAAATCGTGTGCTTTCTGACTGCCCGCTACTGTATCGACAGAATGTTTTCGGCTTATTTATGTCCGTGTGCACTTAAATTTTACAATTTTTCGCAAAAGGGAGTGCTAGTGAGGGAGTCATGAATTTCCCCAGAGAGTCATAGTCTGGTGTACAATTTGTTTCGATGCTCTGACAGGCTTTGAAAACTCCGAGGTCTGTCAAAAGTAATTGCTGCCCCGTTCTTCCACGTTTCCTTTATTTTTTCACATTTAAATATTCCAACTCCTTAACATACAAAAAACTGCTAGGAATTTAACACCAACGGTATTTTTGTGAGTAAGAGGTGGGAGCTTTTATAAGAGTGTGAACAGAAGCCTAACGCATGAATGTGCATTGGGATTAACTGCGTGAATTTAAATGTGATTCAAAAAGTTAATTGTCAGTAGATTGGCTGGCTTGCACATCGAAACCATAATGTAAGTACTTTGACTTTAAATACGGTCACATGTGTGTCTCCAAGTGCATTCAAATATCATCTTCGGATTCGGCTGTCAAATTCGGATAAGTTTAAAAATTCCATGAAGTCAATAAAAGCACGTCAATGCCAAGTTTCTGATAACATTTTAACCAAAATTAAACAAAGTGCCAACAAAGTGTGCCAAGAGCCAACTTCTTCCATGCACTGACAATCCGAAGAAAAAAAAAAACAGTAACTTTTGACATAAATACAAAATTAGCAAAATCAAAAGATAAACACAAACCACCCATTAAAGAATGTAAATTTCTACAGAGGAATGTCAAATGTTCATGCAAATCAAACCTAGAAAACAGAAACAAAGACCCAGCAGCAATCAAAACAATTTGCTCCCGTTCAGAAGCTACGGAAATAAACCACCAAAACCATGACGGCTGACGGCGCGGCGTGCGCATTTTATTTCCGAAATTAACATCCAAGACACGTTCAAGGGCACACCCCACCATCGGCTGAACGAACAGCCGAACAAGACCAGTCAACAATACAAAACCAATGACATTTCTGTGACATAAGTCACTCTCGGTTACGCGTCGCATTCCCACATGCATTCACGAATGACAGATTGTTTGTGCTTTGCTTTGCCTGGCTGTGATCTTTAATTATTACACGACTGTCGCTAGTCTGCTCATTTGAATGGAATTTACACGTTTAATTAGGTGTTTTTGTTCGACAACGAAATGTGAAAGGTATTTCGACTCCAAATATCGGCAGTCTTTGGGGGAAGACAGAGGGAGACCGCACAAGACTTAATTAGAGCCCGTATTGTTGTGCTAATTAAATAATTACCCGCTGGCCACATGTCTGCAGGGAATGCGTCTTATTTAATTTAAAATTAAGTTTGTATCGATCTGTGAAGGTCACCAGCGCCACACCAGCCGCGATGACAGATGGAGGAGATTTTTTCTGTTTCAATGTCATCTCTCAGAGAATGATGCGGATGGTTTTGTGGGATTTACCGCTAAATTGAAATTTATGTGACAGGAGCATAATGAATTTATGTGTCGATTATGTCCGAACGACTGCGAGTGTCAAGAAACCTAATGAGATGAAATGATGGTTCTCGAGAACACCGTTAAGGAGGTGGAAAGACTTTATTTAATTCTCTTAAGACATTTGATGGCTGACGTGGGGGCGCATGGGATATGGGAAATTGTTGAGGGTGATGGATTGTATAGGGGAGTGTCAAGGCAGGGTGTGATTAGGAATTATTAGCTTGTGAGCAATGCATTCCAGAGAAACTCTTAACAATGACACTTTTTTAAAAGAAAAATTCAATGTATACAAATTGCCTGATACATTAATCAGTACCAGGGTGAAAAAAGGAGTCGTTGGGACATTTTTATTGGGCGCGGAAAATAAGACGTTCTTGGCAACTTTTGGTGACAACCTTGTCCTGTTATTCTTTGCTTCGGCACTTGATGCATGCACAGTAGTAAGAAAAAACAGTTTCTTATCAGAATTTCAGAACCTAAGGCTTTTTTTTTAGCAAACTATACTCAAGACAAGGAAAGTTAAGATACCTCAAGACATCAGTCAAGTTGTCAATCTCTAAGGACAACAAATTCAAAGACCTGTACCAGAAAACCAGAAGCAGTAGGACAGCATCTCCACACTGCTACATGCCACAACCAACGTGCAGTGGCAACTATGTGTGACATCCGCCTTCCAATAAATAATTTCGCATGCTAATCCGTTCGATGACTTATCAGACAAAAATCGTTAAGTTATGTATGCTCATAGCCTTCTAATTGCCGAACCAGTTTGAGGTTTAGTCTGCGAACAACAACATCTACGTACGTACGTCACTCGAGAAATTCTTTCGGTATGTAAATACCCGCTCGGAAACGGGAAATACCTTTTACTCGCATCACCCAGAGGCTTACACAAGACAGTCAAGCCGAGACTCGATAACCGAGAACGATTCCAGATGATTCATCTTTCTGCTGAGCTCACGAGCCACGATGACTAGCTCTCGCACCCAAACACAGTCAGCCGACGGAATATGTGCGCGCGAATACATATGTCCGAGCAGCAGTTTATTTACATTTCCGAGAAGCATAAAACAAAATAAACGACGCACAGACCAAAGCTGTGATGAGCGATCGGGGATTAATTGTAATTGCGGCTCTTCGTCGACGAGCCACCTTACAGAAGTTGCAACGGGTTTACCGCTGTAATTGCGCTAATTGGCCGTTCGAGCCTTTTTCAATGCGCGATCGACGATGATGATGTTCGTGCATGTTGGATCAATCGAACTGAAAACGGTGCTCCCGGTTCGGACAAATGTTCCGCATTGATTCTCTGTCTCTCTTCTCATTGTCTGTCTCCGAAAAGGTCTTCTTCGCAAGCGTGTCTGTCAGAGCTACGCCTGCGTTCGGTTAGCGGCAATTAAGACCCCATTAATTGTTATTGACGGCAATGCGGGCACTTACCTGACGCCTGCCGTTTGTGGGCCAATTCTCTCCGCTAACAGCTTACTGATCGCAGCCACAAAGAGCCAAGTCTGTGACCATGTCAGGTGCAATCCTCTGCCAAGAGAAAGACAACAATTTGTGCGCATACGGGTATTTGGTTGGCGTTAGGTGGAGTTGGCTGTTCCAGAAAGTTTCTGATGGATGATTGTTTCGGCGATTGGGGTAATTGGATTTTGATGAATTGGGTCGGAGAGTATTTATAGATGACCGGAAATGTGCCAGATTTGTTAGGTCGTATTCAGTAATGAAAGCTGGCCTTGACATTTTTTTTTGGAGGTTGGGATACACTGCACTGCAGCGCTCAGACTCAAAAACTGATCCGTTGTACTACCAAGTGACCATGACATCGTTTCATCTTTCTCGTCTCAAGACACACGCTTTGATGGGATTTTGTATTGGTTATGCCAAAGAATTTCGAAAGATCGTGTCACGTCCCTTGGCTCTCCATCTTAAGTGTGAAACCTAATCCGGAAAATAGTCAGAGATGTTATCCACGGAGAACTGTAAATTATGCAAACTTCTATGATGCGCCTTCAAACTGTTTTCAGGGCTTTGATGTTATTTTTTCATGTTTGGCGGTTTTCCACAATTGTTTTAAACACTGCTTTTCAACTGTGCAAAGTGGAACGTATTCGAGAGAACAACTTATTTACGTCACAGCTCCGATTGAGATGACGCGCATTTGTGTGTGGAGTAGGTTCTGGATAATTGTAGTCAACCGGCTGAATACGAAAAGAAAATAGTCATATTCGCGAAGAATGAAAACAAGTCAGTTTTTAAATTCTCGAAAATCTGTTTATGTCGAAAAAAGCGCTGACGAAATAATTGTAGAATAAGTTGCGTTAGCTTGTCATTGTTGCTATTGTTTTTATTCTACTGACCAACAAGGGTGACAATTGAGAGAGATCTTTTTGTGCGATAAAGTCTCGTATTCGATCTATTAAAATTTTCACTACTTTTCTTCTCCTTCATTGGAATTGCGATACATTCTGGTGCTGACCTGGGCCTTAACGAAGACGGTCTTGGGCTAGGCGCCCTCAGTTTCGTACAACCTCCTGATTAAGTTCCCTCGGAGGCGAGGTTGTCCCCTACCGAATTGTCCCTCGGTGTTGGCCTGCAAGAATTTTTTGTTTCGACACGTTAGTGTCCGTCCCCTTTCCTAAGTTGAAACAATTGAATTCGCTTGGCCCAATGTATGCTGTGCACTTGGTAGCCCAGACGATGTGACTAAATTTATGAATCACTTACTCAAAATCACATCCGTAGCACTATTTTTCGTGTATACGGAATCACTGATGGAGCCAAAGTCCATTTGCTGGCAGAATGGCGGCTACCAGACCAAGGTTTTGAGTGACGGTTTGACCGGAAGCTATATTCTGGTGCC